>ML783660.1:148306-163950 GCA_009831015.1 Picea engelmannii
ATTTATTAAAAATAGATTTTAAAATTACAAAAATTATTTTGAAATACTAAATGTATTTCACTAAAGCCTATATATAATGTTTATTACTAATAACTAAACATACAATTATAACTTTTAATCTAAACTTTGCATACAAATATACAAAAACATATAATTTGAATTGCTTAAAAGTAAAATAATCAATAAATTAGATACAAATTAATTAAAAATTATTTTACTTGGACATAATTCATATAATTTAAATTGTTGAAAAATAAAATAAACAATGAATTTAATGCAAATTAATTAAAAATTGTTGTACTTTTTTAAAATTGAAAGTAAAAATCTTTTTATTACTCACACCCCTTATACTAGTAAACCAAAAATTCAATAAAATATTTATTTGATTAGACTTTGCAAATCTATTACACATTTAATTTAAAAGTTTTACAAGGTTTTAAAAAATAAATTCAATAAAATATTTATTTAATTAGACTTTGCAAATCTAATACTCATTTATTTTAAAAGTTTTACAAGATTTAAAAAAATAAAATAAAAAATTTAAATGTAAATAATCACATAAACTATTCATATTTTACCCATTTATTTTAAAAGTTTTACAAGGTTTTAAAAAATAAAATAAAAAATTTAATTGTAAACAATCACATAAACTATTCATATTTTGTTGAAATTATGTTAATTAAATATATTTAACAAATTAAATTTCCCTTTATACTAGGTAAACCAAAAATTCAATAAAATATTTATTTGATTAGACTTTAGAAATTTATTACTCATTTATTTTAAAAGTTTTACAAAGTTTTAAAAAATAAAATAAAAAATTTAAATGTAAATAATCACATAAATCATTTTTTTTTTTAAATTATATTAATTAAATATACCTAACAAATCAAATTAAATGATTACTTGAAATTGTTATCCATTATCATCAATTAACGCACAAGGATAATTCCATTAATAACAATAAATCATAATAATTATAAAAAATATTTTTATGAATTCAAGAAGAATGTGTTTAATAAAAAAATATAGAATCTAACATACATGGTAAATAAACATGTACAACCACTTGTTTTACTCGCCATCACCATGGATTCTTTTTTCCACAAAACACATCATTCCTAAGATTAAGGAGGATTCATACATATTTTTTCACACGAAAAAAACAGTTTCATTGTTATTCATATAGAATCAAATGAAACTTCTGATTACAATAATCAAATTTCCAAGTGTAGAAAATTCCAAGTATAGAATATTCCTGATTGTTCAGCTGAAACCTGAGAGTACAATGTTTGTCCTTTTCTTTTTTTCCTTTATAGTATTTCTGATTTTAGTCACCTTATAAGATTTGTAGTTTGTCTTCTCTAACTATAGATCCATTAAAAAACTCTTCAAAATAAAGCCACCCTGGTTCATCTTTTAGAGCTTTCTTGGATAGACTGTCAGTTATTTTGTTGAATTGCCTGTGAATGTGCATAAAGTTTAAGGTTTCAAATCCTTGCTTTAAGTTGCTAATCTTGTCCTTCCAATGGCTAAGGTAAATTATCTCTAGTTTCGCTTTGTCACTAATCCAGTCTATAATAACCTTAGAGTCCCCTACCACCATTAAATTCTTGATAGAGAAATGAGTGGCAAGATAAAGTAGACCCCATAATCCCAACAACTCAGCTTTCATATTGTTCCCTGTGCCACGAGCAAAATGTGCTTGGATGTTGTGTCCAGGAGTGATTTTTAAGTAAATACCTATACCACAAATGTCTGTTGAAGCAGCCCCATCAAAGAAGACAATGGGGTTATTGTTGAAGTAGGCCAGGTTAAGTAGTATGTCTGTTTTATATGCTTCCTCTTTAGGTAGATGTTCTTGTAATGTGGTGAGAATTTTCTGATAGAGTCCTTGAACATTCTTGGTAAGATTGTCAAACAGAATTTTGTTTCTAAATTTCCAAATTTCCCACATAAGCAGAAGGGGAATGTGTTTATGATTTGGTAATTTGAGGAACCAAAATTTGAGGTTTTCTTCAATGGTAGCCTTGTTCCACTCAAAGTCAATTCTAAAGGAGGTGAGTATTTGACCCCAAATCATTTGTGTAATCTGGCAGTCCACAAAAAGATGTGTGACTGACTCTTCTGCCTTAAGACATAAAGTGCAGACAAAAGGGCCAATTCCTCCACGTTTTTGAAAGCTGATACCTGTGAGTAATCGATCTTCTAAGAATAGCCACAGGAAACATATGATTTTGACCGCTACCTTCACCGACCAAATGGTTTTGTGCCACCGTTGTCCATCATTGTAGTTGGAGGTGTAAAGGATACAATAATATGCTTAACTAGCCGTGATTGTTCCTGTAGAATGGTTCCATGACCAATGAAGAAAATATTTTTCTTTGTTGAGTCGAATGCCACTAAGATTTAGTTCCTTAGTGTAAGCGTCCCATTCTTGGCTGAGTTCTATATTTAATCCCAAAGATCTAGTGCTTAGCCAGCTCTGTAATGGATCGGTTGTGTCTTTGTTTCTAGCTTGCGCTAAGCTGTGAATGCCTTGACTGTGTAAGTGTTGTAAGAGCGCATTGGATAGTTGGACGTTGCCCTCACATCCAATGTAAGGATCTCTCCCAAGGATGGCGCGTTGTCCTGTGCCAACCTTCCAAGCCAGCCATCGCTTGATCATTGGTAAAGCTAGCATCAAATTCTGCCATATAATAGAGGGCGTCTTTGTGTGGTGTATATCCCTGCGCAGCCAAGAAGTAGGGTCATTACCTTTTAGATATTTCCTGGTGATGACCTTATTCCAAAGGTTGTTGCTGAAGAGACCTCTCTAACAGGTTTTGGCTGCCAGTGCAAGAGAAAACCATTCCAAGTGTTTTATGCCCCAACCACCAGCTTCTTTCGGCTTAGCTAAGCTTTGCCAGTTAGCTAGGTGATAACCAGAGGTTTTTTTCCCTCCTTTCCAAATAAATCTGCTAATCAATAGTTGAATACGGTGGAGGACAGACTTCGGAGCTTTTGCCAGACTAAGCCAAAAGATTGGGATACTTTGTAGGACTGAAGTTGCTAGAGTGAGTCGGCCTCCCAGGGACAGCCAACGAAAATTCCAGTTGTTTATCTTCTTCTCTATTTTTCTGATGAGCCACGACCAATCGCCAATTCTATAACAGTTTGGTTTCAGGAAGAAACCGAGATACTTTATCCCTTGGTCTAGACAGTCTACCTGAATTTTGTAATCATCAATGAGATAGATCTTTAAAAGTGGACCTAAATTTTGTGCTATAAATCCAGATTTATGTGTGTTGATGGTGAGACCTGTTGCTAAACAGAACTTTGTGAGGAGAATTTTGAGTGTTTTCCAGAAGCCATTGTTGTCGACACCCAGGATGAGGACGTCGTCCACAAATAATAAATGTGAAATATAGATGCCAGATGCTACTTTAAGTCCTTTGAAAGTCCCCGTTTCAACTGCCTTGTTGATCATTCTGCTGAGTACCTCAATTACAAGAAGGAAAAGCAATGGTGACAATGGACTTCCTTGTCGGAGTCCCCGTTGGCAGCGAAAAAAATCTGTTGGGGTTCCATTCACCAGCACTGTCGTATTGACCGATGTTATGCATCCCATAATCCAAGATTTATTTAATCTGTCCAGTCCTATCTGGTCCAGTAACAAAAAGAGATATTCCCAGCTTACATTGTCATAAGCTCTTTTCAGATCAAGTTTTAGGATGACTGCGTTCAGTTTTTTTACCTTGGCTGAGTGTAGACTTTCCTGGGTTATACCCACTGCATCGAAAATGAGTTGATCCTTTAGAAACCCAAACTATTCCGAAGAGATACACTTTGCCAGAGTGTCTTTCAAGCGGTTAGCTATGGTTTTTGAGATGACTTTGTACATGAAATTGCATAATGCAATGGGTTGAAAATCATTAAAGTTGACAGGTTTACTAGATTTTGGAATTAGCGTGAAGAATGTAGCATTTAGTGCTCCAGGAATCTTCCCTGTGAGGCGAGATTCTTCAACCGCGTTAAGCATATCCATTCCCATAATCTCAAAAAAATGTTTAAAAAATTCCTGGGTCCATCCATTTGGACCAGGGATTTTGTCCGTGGGAATTTTGTCAATAGTGTCTTTTAGCTCCTCGAGAGTGATGGGTTTCCCGAGATTCTGGTTTTCTGACTCAGTGAAGATGCACGGGACTGTCTGTAAAACCTCATACTGGACGTCTATATTTTCTGACTGAGAAGCTTGGAATTGTGTTCTGTAATGTTGGAAAGCCATCGAGTGTAACTCCCAGTCGGTTATGGCTATGTTACCATCATCATCTGTCAGATCCCAAATAGTATTGTGGTTGCGCCTCTGTGAAGCATATTTTTGGAAAAAACTTGTATTCTTATCTCCCTTTTCAATCCATATCGCCCTGCTGCAGAGACGCCATGTAGCTTCTTCATGTGCTAGTATTTTATTTTTCTTTTGGGTTAGTTCCTGTAGGAGGTATACATATCTATTAACATCTATGTCATAAACTAATGTTTAAAAAGAATGAATGATGCATGAATAGTGAGGACAACAAAGGTATGTAGTATGTAGCAATGTTGTCCATCAACAAAAAAATGCTCAACTTAGAAACCATGACCAATAGTAACAAGTTGGTTGAATTAGCAATGACAACCAATAATACAAGGGTGGATAGAGAGGGAAAGGTGCAACACAATAATTAGTATTATTACCTCTTAAACCTGCACTTTAAATGTCACAAAGTACTTTAATAAAATGAAATTATAGGGACATTTAGGAAGATTTTTTATTAATGTTGCCACAACTATACTTCCTTTTTCTTTAGGCCGGTTCTTTTCCGACACAAAGAGAGAAACCCTAGAAAATAATTTTATTATTATTTTTAGAATAAGATGGATGGTGGAGTTTACTAAGATAAATGCATATCTGATTGGGTTATAGAGTCAAGACCAATGAATAAGAGGGTTTGAATGTGATGAAGAAGTGTTGTTAAGATATTGACAATATTCTCTAACCAACCACATAATCTTTTTCAATATGTGGAACTTAATAGGATGGCCCTTCCAAAGATGCAACTCATACCAATTACAAGACAACCAAATATAAGTATAACCATGAAAAAGAAAATGGATAACAATAGACTCTCGAGATGTAGGAATGACAACATCAATACCCTTTAAATAAATAATTACTATAACAAGTAAGGAGGGTTACATAACCTTATCTTTTCTTATTGGAGCAAATTTTCACTTATTCAAATTATAGATGATCAATTTGTAAGCGTGATTTCGGCCATCTAATCAACCCATTAAAAGTACAAAAAAATATGAAAACCTCAACTTGAACTTGTCCTTCTTCAATGCTCTTGAAAGATGTTCAACAAAGTACTTGGAGAGAATTACTTATCTTCCAACCATGCATTTATCACATTGCCATTGCTCTTTATTCTTAGGCCTCCATCCTTGGTGAACCCTAAACTGAGGTTGAGAACTTTTAGGGTTTAAAAGTGAGAAAATGATATTTGGAACCCTGAATTTTTTCCTACTACCTAGGTTGCACATTTTTATGGACCATTTTTATGTGTTTTAGGGAGTTTCAAATCCTAACATGTCCATATGACTTTGATGGTTCTCTAACCCTAGAATTCTTCTCTTTGAGTGAATATTATGCTTTGTTTTATTCTTCTCTACCCCTTATATGTATATGTTTTACTTGAGACCACCCCCTTTTGAATAGGCCATTTTCCACTTGTCAAGTTTATATTCCATGAAATCCTCTTAAAGTATGCATGTATTGTTTGTTGAAGGGTTTGGAACATGTCAACAATGGCACATGACATCTCCTCATGCAAAGGGCTCTCCTCCAAATATGTATAAAATGCCTTGAATAAAGTTATCTTGTCCCAAATATCTCAAAGGTGAAATGTGCCTCTAAATATGTGAAATATCCATCAAATAACATGTAATGCCTCAAGGGACATCTTCAAAGGTGAAATAAACCTCCAAATATGTGTAAGCTTTGTCATTAGGACTATTTCACCCCGTTCTTGCCATGTGTCATTCTCTAGCCACCTCCTTGAAGAGGATGTTCTACATTAAGTGGGACTTTGACCATGCCAAGTGCATTTTTAGTTCCACATGGCACCTTTACAAGTTGTAATTTTTCTTTTTCAAGCCTTGTTTGACCTCTACCTCACCATAAATTGTTCCTTGGGAATTTCCTAAGGTATGGTGTTCTTCATATAGGTCCTTTCAAGCTTACATCATCCATACTTGTGGTCTTGGGACCCTAGGTACCATCCATGTGTAGGGAACTCCATCAAATACATAACCAAGTAGTGATACATGCCTCCAAGTTGTAACTTGCAACTATCTCCAAGGATTTTCTACCATGCTAGTTAAATAAGAAAGCCCATGAAAATGAAAAATGAGTCATTCATTTTCAATTAGTAAGAAGAAGTAGATCCCATAGCAAGTATAATCAAGTGATCAACATAAGTGCCCAAGATATAAAAAAAAAAAACTATCCTTGAGGGTCAAACTAATCTCATATCCATTAGAGAGGCCTTGCATGGTCAAATTGGTCATATTTCCAATTTATCAAAATCACTAAACATTATCTTATGATGTATGCATTGAACTAGTCCACTATTGGAGAATTTACAAAACAAAAATTATCATTTTCCATTTCTATTATGTAAGATATGATCATATGTATATTTAAAGTAATTATTGAAACATCGAAAACAAAGTACATCAACTATAAAAGTAAAAAGAAGAGATCAAGGATATGCACACGCTATGTATAATCATGAAGTGTTATAAGCACACTTATATAAAAATATGATTGATATAAGTATCCATCATTTATTAGGGATGATTGATATTAAAAGAATTATGGGTCTAGAGCTATAATACCCATATATAGAAATATGATTGATATAAGTATCCATCATTTATTAGGGATGATTGATATTGAAAGAATGATGGGTCTACAGCTATAATACCCACCTTGTTGAGCCTCCTCTATACCTAAAATTGGAGAATGCCCCATAGTATTATCCATGATGTTGTTTTGAAAGAGTGTTAGCTACCAAATGAAATTTTAGTTGCTCAATCTTATTGTTGGTTTATCAAGGTTTATTTTCTTGATATACGATTACTATAGGATTGTGTATACAATGTTGCCATGGGAATTTTGTTTCATTTCCTATGGATGGATGGATTGGGGGAGAATGAATATGTGATTGGAAAAATAAACCTAGGTTCTTAAGTAACTATGAGATGAATATATTTATTGATAGTTACAAGAGTCAGAGGTTGTATCATCTTGTTAAATTTGTTATAACTAGTGGATAATAAAATGGAATTGAACTTCAATGATAAGAAGGAAGGTCTTCAATATATGTGTGAATGCTTGAAGCCATATGACGGATTAATGGTGATTATCATAACCCTGGACACATAAGAATGAATACTAATTCTCCACTCGAGACGGTTCCAGTTTTTGGCTAGAAACCATGACAGTGAACCCTCAACACAAGCTTGGAACATCTCTTTGTGGGCCCTAATTTTTCGTTAGAACCAGGAACAGTTTTAAGTTAGTATCTACTAAAATGAGCCTATACCCAGACTCTAGCCTCACTTTAATTGAACTCAAACCTTTGTGTCAGTCGCCTGAGCCTCCAGCACTCAAGCCCTAAACTTGACCAAAGAATCTTTCGAGACTTAGCTAAAATTCCGGGTGCCCTTTGTATTTCAAAGAAGTTAGTTAGATCGACTCTGTTATCTCCCAAGGACTTTACAATATTGACTCTGGTATCATCAAAGGATTTTATATGATCGCCTCTAGTCTTCACCAGAGGACTTTGTGTGATCACCTCTGGTTTTCATTGAAGAGATTTACAGGATCGTCGCTTGTTTGTTTGGAGGAATTTATGTTATCACCTTCGATCTCACCGAAGGACTTGGCAATATCGCCTTCGGTCTTCACTGGAACACTTAGCTTGATCACCTCCAGTCTTCATCAAAAGACTTTACATGAATCGCTCTGGTATTCACTGGAAAAAATTATAAGATCGTCTTCGGTGTTAACCTTTGGATACCAAGGAATTTAATAACATCTCCTCAAACCCATTCTAGCGGTCTTAAAATGAACTCCATCAATATGACCGGAAGACTTAACAAGAACTATCCTGGTTTGTACCGATACCCATGCCTCAAATTGTTCCAGTATGTACCGGAGCAGTTCCTATGAACTACTCTGGCCTCAAATTTTACTCCATTAACCAAGATAGTGGTGACTTCACCAACCCTCCTGGACTTTCCCCAAGATACGTTGGTCTTCCTCAAAATTCTCCATAATGTTCGCAATCATCCTATCATCTTTCGATGAAGATATCCTGCCTAACATTGATACAAGTGATTCTTCGTGTACTTGACACATGGTTTACATAGGAAGATTTTTTTTTCATGCTTATCTCTTATATGTTTACAACTCTTGATTTGATCATGCTTATTTTCTCACCTGGTTTTGTTTTTGGGCTAACTACGACTATGTTTTTCAAGTTCATAAATGTCTCCACAAAAGAAAATGACAAGAAAGGCACCCGCCACATAGGATTCTAGCAATGGAAGTAGGCGGGAGGAAGAGCCTGGTACTCCAAGAGCAGTTTATGATGACATAGAAGGGCTCATTGAGAAAGGAGGAGACTCACTCAAATGGCATGAAGTCTTCCAAATGTTTAAAAAATAGGCATTCCCAGTAGAAGTTCACAACCAAGATGAGCTCCATATTTTCAATAATATTTGGAGATTAGGAATACATAGGTAGAAGCTCATGCTATGATTCTCCCTTGTGTGGATGAAATTGTTTGGATTCTCAAGCATGTAGACAAATATTTCAAGCACAAGTCATTCGACGATTATCCCACCATAGCATTGAGAACACCCTATCAATATATGGTAGCAATGCTCTGCAATTTTTACAGGGAGCGAGATGCCTCCACATTCACACTATACTTAATGACATTAATCCACTATTGTGCATATGAAGGATCAACATTTGACTAGGATGAAATCCTATCAGCAAGTTTGACAAAGTCTATCATTGTAGTTAAAGAGACCAGACTCTAAACATTTCCATATTTTCATCTATTTTTGTATCTACTATATATCATGTGCATCACACACCAGTACCTGAAAATGGGTTGGGCGTGGTAACCGATGGATCCCTCCATACATATTTATTGCAAGGTGATCTGGGAGCACAAGTACAGGATAGAATACCACAGGATATGTGACCACTTCCTGGCACCATTATATGAATTCATTTTTTGCGCACCATCCCCGTGCATGACATACACGGAATTAGCAGTGATCAGAAAGATAGGGAACTGGTACTTAATGGAACATGGGATGTACATAAGGATATACATGGATACCAAAGCTCTACATATACTCCTGATATTTTCCCCTGAAAAATTGGTGCTCCAAGAAGTATCCTATCAAACAATGATCAATGGAATCGGGGAAATTCTCTACCGAAACAAGAAATATATCTAGTCTCTACTCCCATTGTTGATCAACTCCTACTCGTTTTCAAACACTAAGCATTATGAGGATGAAGAGTATATGTTTCTTTCGTACCACTTCGAAGAAGAGAGATTCAGGAGGCATGACCCAAAGAAAGTGGTCAACAAACACTGTAATAAGTATGGCATCCCATGGGAGTACACTTCATCCATTTGGGAAGAAGAATACACCCATTGCAGAGCAAAGACTTACAATGAAGTGATTACCAGAAGGTAAAGAAAACCTCTAGGGAGGATTGTCGATGAAGAAAGAGAATTGGAAGAAGCATGAAAGAAGGAAGAATATCATGCAACAATAAAAACATATGCTGCAATGAAATCTACGCACTTTGGTTCAATCGAAGAAGAAGAAACAGTGGCAGATAAGAAGAGAAGAAAGAAAGAAAGAGTTTGGAAGAAGAACGAGGACACAATAGAAAAGAAGATAAAAATTGATGAGGCAAGAGCTAAATCAAAAGTTGATGCAGCAGCGGCAGCTAAAGTAGAAGTAGAAGAAAAGGAGGTTGCCGAGAAGAAAGCAGAAGTTGGGGCTAAATAGAAGGAATCAACTGAAAGATCTACAGTAGCAGTAGTAGCCACAACGGAAGCGGCACAAAAGGAAGCAAATGAAGCTGCTTTCAAGGAAGAAAAGGAGGAACAACTAAAGAGAGATGAAAAGGCTCGGAACAACGATGCATCATTGATGAACATTGACCTTCCATAGATATCGACTGGAGGCTCCAGCAGTCATACTCAATTCAGTGGGTTGGATTTGGGGCTTAGCACCCCATACAGACCAAGTAAATTTTCAAACTCGAAAATGTTTAGATACGAAAAAACCATGGGCTGCATCATGCAAACACACTTCATAAAGGTCCCAGTCATGGAGGCCAACCCATTATCCGTTGTTACAGAAACTCGAGTAACGGAAAATGTCAGTGATGACACACACTCTATAGCCTATGTTGGAATCACTTTCACCATAGTGACGAAACATAACCTTAAGAACCTGTATCACTATAATCAAGAGAAGGATGGTAGAATCAAGGAGTTATATGAACAACTATGGTGGGTGAGGATAGACAAGGGCATCTTGAAAGAGTACAAGGAAAGTGCAGAGAAATTCAGGATAGAACTGGAGGAAGCCATTGCAAACATGTATTCCCACTTGCACCTCTTTCAACAGATGGAAACCACCATAATAGAACATCATATCCAAGTGCAATCCAAGAACACCTAGTTCATCATCGTTTGGGAAGGTCTAGGTGATATTGATAGATGTATTGACGAGCACACAGACATGTTGGTTGAGCTCCCTCACCCCTTAGGCATAGAAAGAAATATTGATTACGATTTTCTTGACTGTTGTCAGCAATATGGGTAGAGAGTAGACAAAGAGATGACCATCTCACTAGAAATTTGCACATAATTTCACACAGTAGCACAAGTTTTGATACCTAAATGTCATATCCATCCCATAGAAGAGCTCAGAAAGACCCTCGTGATGGAAGAACTTCTTGAGAATATCCAGCAGAGTACGAGTCACAAGCGGGAGATAACTGAATTAGCTACAAAGGTGACGATGGATTTGATAGAGAAACACCTCATACATCCCACCAAAGTCCACACCATGATCCAAGAATTCATGGCTACCTTAGAGAAATACATGCAAACCCTCAATGACAACACAATTGTGCATGAAGCAGCTCTTGAATAATTGTCCTATCACAAGATCATATCTCTCTACAACCAATTCGATATTTGGACAACTTATATTAGGGACAAGAGTACATAGATAAGACAAAATAGAAAAATTGGAATTTCTATCAACTGTACTCTATTTTGACATTTTCCAACTGTTTTCAATGCTCACCCTCACTCTCACACCTGTCAAATACATAGTTGAGGGAAGATGAATATTTTTGTAACTGCTTCTTGAGGAACCCAAGAAGACATTTTTAGGAGTTAGTAATAGTTGTATAAATAAATGAAGAAACCCATTTTGTAGAGGCTCTTCAAGCATTGTATACAATCAAGAAACTATTTTAAGAGATAATATAGTGTTAACCAATATTGAGAAGCCCTCATGGCCAATTTTGATAAAGAGAATAACTTATGTGCATTGTTGTTTGATGTAAACTATTTTCAGCAGATTGTCTATTGTTTACATGGGCTATAAGAACATGTTGTTGCCTATAGACTTTTCTTAAGCAATCGTTATTTTATTACAACTTTGTTATTCTTTCTCATGTTTATGTCCTGAGCATATGAGTTGTTAATGTATGTGATAATATGATCAAGACTATTCTAGTTATGTATTCATGTGCATATGTTATCTAACTTTACTTCTTCATAGCAACTATCTGATTGAAGTTATCCGTAGATTTGGTTTCATTTCAGTTGCTCATTTGGTCATGATAGTTTACTCCTAGCTAGGATAGGATAGTTTAGGATAGATTAGATTGTATTTCTGCAATTAGATAATATTCATCTACATGTGCATTCACATAACCATCTAACCATCCACCCTCATAACCAGTAATGGAAGCCATGATAGAATTTGGATGGGTCTCCTAAACCAAATGGCGCATAGTCTAATTGGGACCGTGTATCAGGGAGTACCCCTTACTATTGCAGTAAATCTATGCCCCATCAACAGAATTGACACTAGAAGGAGGGCCTAAATTTGTATGGCTCACATAAATTCACGAAAAACGATCGGCCAATCCTTTGAAAATACTCATGTTCAATCCTCTTTTTCTCATATCCCTTTCAAATAGGACCTCTCCTTTGAAGACACGAACCCCACATTTGAAAGTGTTACTTGAAATCCTGAAACTCAACCCAAAGCTTGGTATCCCATCCCAAATGAAGATTTTTCTTAAAATTGTCACATCACTCGCACTTATGTCAAGTTACTTGATCGATTACATACATCTTCAGCACTCCCTAGGAGTGGAGCTACCCATGTAAGATGACCTCAAAATCAGAATAGCGTTCTAGTTCACTCAGTGGAAGATCTAATCAAAATTGCTCTACAGGTTGTACCCATACCCTTAGACTAGATTCTTCCCACACCTCTTGTTCCTAGTCCTCCCATATATGAGCATAACTTTGACGGAGAGTACCCTAAAGATAACATGGGTGAAAATATAAATCGAAGAATAGTGATTCCACCATGGATTTCCCAAGGTGCTCTAAACTTAGCAGAACCTATGCATGAAATTCCCAAATGCCCAAAGAGACTTCTTCCCAAATTCGACCTGGACAAATCCGACTCACTAGAAGATCATATAAAGAATTTATTTTTAGCCACCCATCTCCTTGTCATTTATTATGAAGACATGGTTTGTAGAATTTTCCCTTACACCTTTGAGAATAAAGCATCCATATGGTATTTTAACCTTCCTCCAAGATCTATAACCAATTGGTTTGACTTTGAAAATGATTTCATTGGAAAATTTGGGGAAGATAAAATTCTCACGGATTTATACAAAGAATTAGGAGCTATAAAAATGGAAAAGAAAGAGAAAGTGGAGGACTTTAATCAATATTTTACTATAGTCCTCAATATGTTTTTTGTTGAGACTGCCCCTTTGGAAACTTTGGTTGTTGAATACTACACTTCAGATTTAATTCCTTCTATAGGTATGTTTGTAAAACAAGCTAGCAAGGTGACCTTGGATCATAATTTTCAAAAAGCTAATTTTTTTGAATAAGAATTATTCTCTTACAACATTCACACTTCATCTAAGGAAATTAAATCAACTAGGAAGAATCCTTTGTTACTAACAAAACCCCCTGAGAAATAACCCAAATATTTGGACAACGTGGTTAAACTGGTTAAGAAACTATCAAACAAGGTAGAAGACATTAAGAAGAATGTTGGTGAAGGGCCTTCAAGGCCTAGACCTTTTTCGTCCATTCTTCAAAAGGAATGACAAACCACCAAAGGCACCAGAAGTCCAAAAACTTACTCTACATCTGGATAACTTTGGCATCGATAATTTCGGTTCATACCACCAACAGAATAATTCTAAAAAGACATGTCCTTGGTGGATTAACTCTATGACCTTGGTCATCAACCAGTTTCTAGATCAATAAGACATAAATGATGAACATCCCAAGGAAACTAAAATTGAATAAGTAACTGAGTAAAACCGACAAGAGTCTGCTATGTTCTTATGGGACTGGTGTATTGATTCAGACAAAGAGAAAATTGAAGAATATTTTGTGGGAGATACAGAAGTCATAAAAGTTTCTCCCCAATATTAAAGGTGTTTTTTCCAACACTTCTCTCTCCCCAAAAACCATCACCTCCCTGAGGAAAATCATTCCTCTCGTTCCTAGTATGAAACCAAGCACCCCAACCCCAACAATAGTCAATCCTAAATCTAACATCCATGTTTCATCCAACAGAAACAAACCCCGTACTTCAACCCATGTTGCGACCAACAGTAAACCTAGCACTACAAAAACCAACAACAAATCCAACATTTCTCAGTCAATCAAAGCAATAAGTAAACTTGAAACTCACACTTTAGATTATAACGTCATTGAAGATATGAAGAAAACTAAAGCTAACATCTCTATGCATGATAACTGCACTCTCTCTCAACAACGTGACTGACTTCTGTTGATGTTTCGACAACATCGGGAAGACATTCTCTTTAGATTATATATATATATATATATATATATATATATATATATATATTGATCTAAAAATGAAGAAGACTTGTATTCTTGAAAATATTTGCAAGTTAATTTTATGTGTTAAAATGCAAATGGATCAACTTTGCAACACAACTTAAATAGGATTTACTCTTTCAAGATGCATATAAACAACAACAAAATTAGTGAATAGAAAACACCCCTCTCTTGGGCTACATCTCCTGGTCCAGCTTCCAATGGATCATTTATATTATTTTCTCAAAGTGCTCAAAAATGTGCTTTACAATGCTCAAAATGCCAAATAGACTGCTCCAATGGCTTCAGAACATCCAAAAACCCCTAGCTGGGCTTTTTTGGCACCTCGTTTGGCCAAAAATTGAAGAAGATAGGATTCCTGGAAGTCCCCCCTTCAAGCTTGTTGTCTCTGCATCTACAAAACGCACACCCTTGTTGGCTCAACCTAGCCCACACGCATTTTAAAGCGTAAAAACTTGGCACTGGGTGCAACCACACAATCGGTCCGAACTGTCGAACGGTTACACATCGACCTTTAACTACCAAGGCCCGTGGGCACATGGTCACCACATGATCGCGCGCAATACACAACAGGGCTAAAGTTTCAAACTGTTTACAAAACCGTAAGGTTAAACCCGCGCATACACATTGGTCACATGTTATATCAAACCGCGCACATTTCAAACGGTTACAACATATATTACGATGGGTTTAACTGCCCATAGCACCGGTCGTATGCAATACACATATATATAACCATGGGTCGGGGCTTAGCCCCGGCCCGGTTCACGCCCCAACACACATTTTTGAAAATTCAAATATATTACAATGCATATATATGTTAAGTAACATGTGTGGGCGCGCCGGTTGGGCGGCCTTTCCGAAAGCTTTACCCTGCCCGAAGGTCACGGGGTCGACTCCTGCCAAGTGTAAATATTTTAATCCAATAAATAGGTGACACGTGGCGACCATTGATTGGGCCACGTGTCGCCATCCCATTCGCTGCCAACAAGCCATGTCACATGCCAACTGTCCCAATAGCTGCCTGCCATGTGTCGTACGACCTGCCATGTCAGCGTCCGTACGGACTATATAGTCAGCATCCCTTTTTTTGCCTGTTTGTCATTTTGAACAGAACGCGATATATCTCGCTCCTGACGTTCGTTTGAACCCAAACGAATTGTGTTGGGTTCATAACGACGAGGCCTACGCTCTCGTTCAATTTGAAGCGATTTCGAACACTTTGAATTTTTGAGCAAAATTTGATCCCTTGGATCACACCTCCCCATTGGAAAGCTTTTGGACCTCCAAAAGACTATTTTCAGTCTATTTGAAGATGAGGGTATAGTTCCCTCACTCTTCCAACCTCAATCCACTTGG
>ML783660.1:176824-201634 GCA_009831015.1 Picea engelmannii
CATCTGTGTTCGCTTCCAACAGTCGTGTTTCAGCAACTACGTTTCAGCATTTGTGATTCAGCATTTGTGTTTCAGCACTTGTGTTTCAGCACGTACGTTTCACTGTTGTGTTGCAGCATCTGTGTTCGCATTTGTGTTTGTGTTGCAGCATCTGTTCTTCATAAACAATCGATTGCCATCAATGACAACCTTGATCATCTGCGTCATTCTTGTTGTAGCCATATTTCCAACATATCACCACTGTCTCCCTTATGCTTTGAAGGGTTGGAGCCTTCACCTTGCAACCTTTTATTCCTTTCCATCAAGATCTTCATCATCTCTCTCATTTCCATGATAGCCTTTCTGAGATCTTCATCTTCTGTAGGAACATGTTCATGACTCTCTTCATGAGCCATACTTGGTGAATGCCTCCTTGAAACTTGCAATGATGATATATGCTTCCTCCTTGAAGGATGAGAACTTGGCTCCACAAGTTGACCTTCTCCTCTTGTGAGTTTCAACCTTGTGAGCATCCGAAAACAAAACACTTGCAAATAATCAAGTCTTCAAAAACCTATGCTCTAATACCAACTTGATCTAAAAATGAAGAAGACTTATATTCTTGAAATATTTGCAAGTTAATTTTATGTGTTAAAGTGAAAATGGATCAACTTTGCAACACAAATTAAATAGGATTTACTCTTTCAAGATGCATATAAACAACAGCAAAATCAGTGAACAGAAAACACATAACACAGCAAATGATAAAGGAGTTCACCCCTCTCTTGGGCTACATCTCCTGGTCCAGCTTCCAATGGATCATTTATATTATTTGCTCAAAGTGCTCAAAAATATGCTTTACAATGCTCAAAATTCCAAATAGACTGCTCCAATGGCTTCAGAACGTCCAAAAACCCCTAGCTGGGCTTTTTCGGCACCTCATTTGGCCAAAAATTGAAGAAGATAGGCTTCTTGGAAGTCCCCCCTTCAAGTTTGTTGTCTCTACATCTACAAAACGCACCCTTGTTGGCTTAACCTAGCCCACACACATTTTAAAGCGTAAAAACTTGGCATGGGCACAACCGCACAACCGGTTCGAACTGTCGAATGGTTACGCACCGGCCTTTAACTACCAAGGCTCGTGGGCACATGGTCACCACATGACCGCGCGCAATACACAACAGGGCTAAAGTTTCAAACCGTTTACAAAACCGTAAGGTTAAACCCTTGCGCATACATGTTGGTCACATGTTATATCAAACCATGTGCATTTCAAACAGTTACAACATATATTACGGTGGGTTTAACCGCCCATAGCACCGGTCGTATGCAATACACATATATATAACCATGGGTCGGGGCTTAGCCCCGGCCTGGTTCACGCCCCAACACACATTTTTGCAAATTCAAATATATTACAATGCATATATATGTTAAGTAACATGTGTGAGCACGCCGGTTGGGCAACCTTTCCCAAAGCTTTACCCTGCTCGGAGGTCACGGGGTCGACTCCTGCCAAGTGCAAAGATTTTAATCCAATAAACAGGTGACACATGGCGACCATTGATTGGGCCATGTGTCGCCATCCCATTTGCTGCCAACAAACCATGTCACATGCCAACTGTCCCAATAGATGCCTGCCACGTGTCGTATGACCTGCCACATCAGCGTCCGTACGGACTATACGGACTGTACAGTCAGCATCCCTTTTTTTGCCTTTTTGTCATTTTGAACAAAACACGATATCTCTCGCTCCCGACATCTGTTTGAACCCAAACGAATTGCGTTGGGTTCGTAACGACGAGGCCTACGCTCTCATTCAATTTGAAGCGATTTAGAACACTTTGAATTTTTTAGCAAAATTTGATCCCCTGGATCATATATATATATATATATATATATATATATATATATATATATATATATATATATATATATATATATATATATTGATTATCCAAGGGACACATCCTTTCATGGATGGTCACCATATGTTCTCTATATATGGAACACTCATCATTGTAATAATATATCGAATATATATCATCTCATATAGAAAAATCAACATGGTATCAGAGTGGGATTGGGATTGACTCCCTCACTAGAGGGCCCAGGAAAATGAGAAGAGCTCGCTTATGTTTTTTTACATGGAATCATATTCCTTCAATTATTGGCATGGAATTTTTATCAGCTTTGAAATTCAACAAGGTCATGACCTGCTTGAACTCAATGACAATGTAATAATTAAGGGTTTACATAATCTGGTAGTAGAACATCCCATAGAAATTCTTTTGTTCAGGTATTTTCAGAGATTGGTAAATTTGCATCTGCACACCTTCATCGCTATAATTTTTACCATTTCTTTGTGAGGTTTAAGAGTTATGGAAGTTCATTTCCTCGTGGCAGATTTCAATAGAATTGATGAATCTTTGAGAAGGTCCTCCAAAACCTTCCCTAGACAGACGAACAAATGAACATGATGAAGGTGACATCATTGGTAAAGAGGATCTCCCTGGGAGACAACATATTGCTCATAATGGCACTGTGCTTCCATTCTATCTTCGAAGGGATCGCCATCGATGTTTTAGCGATGAAGGCTAATGCATGGAGAGCGTTGTGGATAGTGTGTTTACAAAATATATTCATTGCAATTGTGATGGGGATATCCCTATTGCACATAATTCCCAAGAGGCCCTTCCTCTCATGTGCAGCATATTCTTTCACCTTTGCGATTTTGAGCCCCATTGAAGTGGGTATTGGAATACTTATTGATGCCACTGCACATGGCCGTGTAGCCGACTGGATTTATGAAATCTCAATGGGTTTTGTCGGCGATGTTTTCATTTTCGTTTCCATCAACCATCTTCTGTTGAAAGGAATAATGCATAACCAAAAAATCGTATCCACTTTGACAAACCATTTTACAAATACTTGGTTGTATTTATTGGAGCATAATTGATTTGGTTGTAGTGGTAATTAATTGGGACTAGTAGACAATTTACAAAGATGGATCATGTGACAGATTGGAATATCAATTGGGTACAACTAAAAGATGAAGTTTTTTATGTTGAGAGGAATATTTGTTGCAAGAGGGTTCTCCCAAAAAGAGGGAGTGGTGAGTGAGGCACACTGGACAAGTAGGTTTTTCAATAATAGGGGGAGTTAGCCTCTGAGTTCAATATGAAGGATCTTGGCTTAATGCATTATTATTTGGGATTAGAAGTGTAGCAAAGATCTGATGAGATTTTCCTTTCACAAGGAAAGTATGCAGTAGATATCCTAAATAAGTTCAGGATGAAAGACTACAAGTACATGGCCACACCCATGATATCAAATTTGAAGAAGTTGAATGAGGTAGCTTCAAACTCAAATTTGGTGGACCTTATGATGTACATAGCATCTAGTGTGGTAGTCCATGTAGTAATATGGCTTTGAAAGCTCCGTTAAAATTCATTTGGTCAGATTCTTGAGCCTACGTTGATTCACTGTGACAATCAAAGTTGCATGAGACTATCAATGAATTGAGTTTCTCATGACAACAGTGATTGTAGTAGACATTGGGAAGAAACACAACTGGAAGCAAGGGTCATTATCCATGATACAAGAACCCTTAATTCTTTGAAGGACCATTTTCACTGGTATGAGAGCTCGAAAAATGTCTTATTGTATTTGATCCACTTTCCTTGGTACGGGTGCTCAATAATGTTATTCATGTCATCAATATTTCTAGTGTGCAAGCAACGAAAGAGAAAAGGATATAATTCCACTTGATATTCTCTCTTTTTGGTGTAGTCTCTAGAAGGGGGACCTGGTTAGTGGATAGTGAGATCACATGGAAGGTAGCGTGATATGTTTTGTAGTTCGACTTAGAGGGAGTCAATACTCAATGGGAGTCATCTGGCTCATGCAAATAATCATACATGGAGGGAAAGACCTTCCAACATGATGTCATGGAGTGACATCACCAAAAATGATGCTCAGAGATAGGTAGTCTCTAGGAGAAATGTACCTCCAAGGACGGTGTTTGCACCCTTTTCGTCACCTTGGTGAGAAAATAAGAGGTGCTTGCATGCCCAGTTGGGTCTTGTTGGGCAGGACAGTTGTAGAGGAAAGAGTTAGAGAAAGAAAAACAAAACTATAAGCAAGAATTAAACTAATAACAACTAAAATCATAAGTATAGGGACATAGAGATAACAAAACAAAAAGACCGATATCACCAATGTTTTTAGGCTAATCTATTGATGAAATCAAAGCACCAAGAAGAAAGGGGACTATGAGTCCCTTCTTCCTCCAAGGGAAGGCTCTTGGACCCTCACAAGCTTGCTCTCCTTACAACAAGAAAAATGAAAATGATGATGAAAGAACTCCTTTGCAAACCCACTCAATGGAGAGGTGGATTGCTCAATGAAATGGTGTCAATGTGTTCTTTCCAAGGATGGAGTCCTTAAAACAATATAGGCAGCATAACATTACATGAAATTCCTTGAGAAAATGAGGTGTGTTCATGGATTTTTATAGCATTGCATTGGGTTATTGTGTAACTCCTTTGTAGTGTGAAGAGAGGCTATTTAGGGAATTATTAGGTCTTTAACCAGCCCACCATTCGGATCCAGCCCGGATTTGGAAGTCAAATCAGCTTGGGAGCTGAACCAGAAGTTGTTGGGAGGCCGACCACATTCATAAATGCGTCGTTTAGCAGGTGCACGGCTTTTTGCGCTAACAACCGCGCATCGTGCGCGTATGCGCGCATTATACGTTTCTGTTCCGTGCACGTGCGTGCGCACCCAACTTTTGTAAAGCGCTCTTCAATTTTTCACTACTTTGTATAGTTTTTGACCTTTTTTTAATGTTGTAAGATTAATTCAGGGCCATGAATGACTTCATTATTGTTTGACGATGTTGAGTTCTTGTCGCCATGTGCGGACGAAATTTCAGTGATAACAGACGGGACCATGCCAAATAGCAGAGACATTTCCAGTGACCATGAACAAAATATATGGTGATGGACCCTGTGATGGAGGAAGATACAGTATGAGACACATAGAGAGCAGTTGTAGCAGTACTGGTACATGAATCGATCCATGAGATGTTGAGGGACCAAGCATGGCAATAATTCTAGTGTATGTAGAGTCACTCCCATAGAGGGAGGTGGTACCTTCCAAGAGAGCAATAAACCTCAAAGATAATCGTGCTATGTTGCAGCTATAAGCCACATAATTGATTATGAGCCTTCCTGTTATCCGGAGACATCTAGTCATCCAATATGGGGAGACGCCATGATGGACGAGTATTAGTCAATCATGAAGAATGATGTGTGGGATATTGTTATGATACCTGAGGGGAAGTCTATAGTGACTTCCAAGTGGATATATAATATCAAACACGTAGCTGACAGAAGCATCAAGAAGCAAAAAATGAGATTTGTTTATATAGGATTCTCTCAGGTGGAGGGAATAGATTATAAGGATACATTTACTCATGTTGCTCAATACACTTTTATATGGACGATTATTTCCCTTGCAATATCCATGAGTTAGAGACTACATCAGATGGATGTGAGTACATCCCTTCTCAATATATATATTGAGGAAGAAATATACATCGAGCAACCAGATGGTTTCGTGATACATGAGAAGGAGTCTCATGTGTGCAGGTTGAACAAGGCCCTGAATGGACTCAAGCAGGCACCTTGATCTTGGTATGCGAGGATTGATGGACACCTTATGAGTTTGGGCTTTAGAAAAAGTGTTTTTGATCCCAACCTATACTACAAGATTGTTAATGGTGTGGCAAGGAACTGATGAGATCTTCCTAAGTCAGGGGAAGTACACAGTTGAGATATTAAAGATGTTTTGGATGTTGAATTGTAATCCCATGGCTACCCCAATTGTGATGAATCTGAAGAAACTAAGTGTGTCTTCTTCTGATTTTGATGAGATTGATATGACCCTGTATAGATATCTAATTGTATCATTGATGTATCTAGTTAACCCCAGAACAAATATTTGTTATGCAGAGAGTGCATTTAGGCAGTTTATGAGTCAGTCGAGATAGACACACCGGATTGTTGTAAAGCATGTGTTGAGATACTTGTGAGGCACAATTGGACATGGTATGAGATATACTTCCAATATTGAGATGAGATTGTAGGGATATACTAACTCTGATTGGGCAGGGAGAGAAGTGGACAGGAAGAGCACCTCCGAGTGTTGCTTCACTTTGGGATCTGCCATGGTTTCCTAGTGTAGCAGGAAACAAACTTATGTGGTATTGAGCGTCACAGAAGCAGAGTACATTGAATTGAGTGTGGAAGTCCATGAAGCAGTGTGGTTTCGCAAGATCCTTGAAGATTTATTTGGACATGTGTTGGATTCCACTATTATTCATTGTGATAAATAGAGATGTGTGAAGCTCTTAGAGAATCATGTGTTTCATGACAAATCGAAACACATTGAGATCAAGTGCCATTACATCTGATACATGGTGCAGAGGAAGGAAATACTGGTGTAATACCTTCCTACAAAGGAGTAGGTTTTTTATTTTCTTACCAAACCAGGACAAAGTTCGAGTACTTTCGTGACAGACTTGGCGTGGCAAAGAATACCTCCCTCACTAAGAGGGAGTGTTCATGTTTGCAACTTCCTGATACATTCTCCATATCGTACTCCTTTGTGATTGAGTTGAGTTGATTTGTGAGGACACTTATCCGAGAAGGGATAAGTGGGTTTGGGCTTATATCTCAATGTCCCGTGTGGAGATCACATGAGCACATTTCAAGGAAGTTTACCTTGACTTCACACACTATGGGGAGTTGACCCTAGTGTTTCTAGAGGGATTAACCTCTAGAAGTCCACATGGGAATGCCATGTGTGATAGACATTCTCCAAATCATACTCTTATGTGATTGAGTAGAGTTGATCTGTGAGGACACTTATCCGAGAAGGGATAAGTGTGTTTGGGATTATATCCCAACATCCCTTGTGGAGAGAACATGAGGACACATCCCTTGTGGAGAGCACATGAGGACACATCCCTTGTGGAGAGAACATGAGGACATGTCAAGGGAGTTGACTTTGACATCACACACTTTGGGGAGTTAAACCTAGTGTTTCTAGAGGGAGTAACATCTAGAAGTCTACATGGGAGTTCCATGTGTGAAAAACATTTTTCTACTATGGTGGTTGTGTACCACTAGCAGAGACTATGTGTTTCTGGATAGTATTTGTGTACTACTACAGTGGTTGTGTACCACTGGCAGTGATTGTGTGTCACTAGATAGTAGTTGTGTGCTACTAGCAGTGGTTGTGTACCACTAGACAATATTTGTGTAATACTATGGAAAGATACCTCCCTAGCTAAGAGGGAGTGTTGATGTTTCAACATCGGGTGGACCTTCTTCTAGATTGGGTTGCAGAGAAAGGGAGATAGGATATTGTTGAGCCTCCTTTTTATCACCTCCAATTTCCTTATCTTTCCCATATCCTAACCAATTTTTCCTAATATCGATGCACCTTCTGCCTAGTTTCCTCATCATACATGCCCTTAAGAAATTATTGTGTACCCATGAGGTAATTGATATTTAATCATAATTTCTAGTGATTTATTAATAATTAGGACTGATATTTGATGTTCAAAGAACTTTCTAATTACTTTGGATGGTTCAAGCAGACTTCATGCTAACAGTTCATGTTGTTGAGATCGTTCGGTACTCGTTGCTGGGATCGTCCAGTACTTGATGTTGGGATCGTTCGATACTCGTTGCTTGGATCATATGATACTCATTGATGTGATCATCCGGTACTTGTTGATGAGGTCATCTGGTACCCATTTGTTACACTTGTCTGGTACCATATTGTATGCATGTGTGTGTCCTGTACTGATTTGTATGCACATCCGGTACTGACATGTATGCATGTGTGCGTCTGGTACCATTTGTTACGCTCGTCCGATACCAAGATTATGTAGTTGTCTACGTCTGGGACCTATTCCAAATTCCCAGGATTGGTTGTTGGAATGATATTTTTCTCGATGAGTTCAAGGCATTATGTTGGTTCAAACATTCTATGTTCATTGGAAGACACAATACATTTCATCACTCATGCACTTTGTGTCATGAGGATGAAATTATTTCCTTAAGAATTGATATATCATCCAATTGTAATAATTATACAAATTTTTGATGTTATATTTGGACTTGGGTTGTAATGGTTGCTTCTCTTTAAAAGAGAGAGCCTCGTAGATGATAGAATAGAGAGAAATAGAGTAAAGAACAGTTATGTTGTAAGTTTTTTTCTAGAACGACTGTGAATTGTATCTCCATTTTCATGAAGCAATGATATATTTTTTGTTTATAGATTATATGTTTGTGTTTACACCTTCTCTATTGTAAGTTCTTTTAAGAGCTACCTTGTTGGTATGAAAAGGGCCCACCGACCCAACTAAGGTAAGTCTTTTTGTAATTAATTGTGACTATGATTTTGATCGCCTATGTGTGTGACTGAACATAGTACTTTCATATTTTGATTACGACATTTAATTCCTTCTATGATATGTTTCAGTGATGCATTTGGTATCAAGTCTTCTCGATTTATGGTAATTTTGAATAAGAGAGAGTTGTGTATATGATATCCCTGAGTAATGGTTTGACATTTTTGTGTGAGTTTGCGAGTACAATTATTCACTTTAAGTTCTTTAACGTTTTATCTGAACAAATATTGTAGTATTGTTTTCATTTTGTATATCTAAGAATGGTTTGGATCTCTATCTTTCACTGTACATAAGCCCACAATAGAGAATCCTACCATACTCATCTTTCTTTCCTAGAAATAATTAGGTTACACTTTGCATACAAAGGTATAGTTAATACCTCCATCTCTCACTGTACATGCCCTTATTGTTGGATTACTGAGAGGGGGGAATGAATCAAAAATAGAGAAATTTAATCTTTTTTCATAAAATGAAAGTGTTATATCAATGTAGCATTATCATCCAATAGTTTCAGAGTAAATAAACAATGAACAAATGAGAAATCATACACATACACAGTACACCAGTGTTTTTACATGGAAACCCAAAGCGGGAGAAAACCACAAAATTCTTTTTCTTATATGTCTTTAAGATTTTCATTCATTGGAAGCATCAACTTCCTTTTGTTTTCCAACTGCAATTGGAAGGAGGCTCCAACCCCCTAGTTTCTCATGCTACAACCTGAAGGAAGCTCCAACTCCCCAGTTTTTTGGCTACAACCAAAAGGAGGCTACAACCCCCTATGTTCTCTGGCTACAACCACCTATCCTTTCCCCGTCCAACTTCCCTGTCATAGAATTAGAATGATGAAACCATTTTCACACTATGACTGTGAGATATATTGTTGTAAACATATACCAATCAACCTGCACCAAACAACCTGTAATCAATTTGTACCATAAACAAGTGCATCAACCATGCACCAACCTATACCTCAATCTGTACCATCAACAAGTGTATCAAACATGCACCAAATATTTACCAATCATGCATCAAATACACATAAACTATGACTAATCAATATGTACCAACATCATCAACTATACACCTCATGTATGTGCCAACTCATCAACTACTTGTCTCAACCATGTACCCAACATGTACCTCAACCAAAATCCCTCATCGATTTCATCATTCAAATATGATTTGTGACTTTGTAATAGACCTGGTGTATATGATCACATACCTATAAACCTTCCTTAACTCTAACAACAAGAGACTAGCATTTTCATCAAACTTTACTTTAGTCTCACATGACTAATTTTGGATTAGTCAACAACCCTAACTTGAAATAATCATAACTATGTACCTGTAATGAATGAAGATCTAAAAATAGTATGCAATGTTATTCAATGTCTTTTCTGCAATTCCTCTAAGTTTCACTGCTTGGAACCTCTCAGAAAAGGAGTCATAACAAAAATGACATACCTTGTTGAATTATGGATTATTCTAGAGAGAAAACTTGTAGAGAGTGCCCTGCACAGAATATTTCTTATATGGATATGAAAATGGTACACAGAATACTATTGGATGTACTCTAACCAATACATTTGGTCTTACTAAATTTTGATATGTTATGAAGAAGTTATGACGTTTTTACCCGAAACACTTGTTTTATACTAGTTTCAGGACTAGCCACAAACCCTATTTTCCACGGAGTGTAACTCAAAAAATACAACGACCCACAAGATGAAATATTTATCACAACTACTTGGATATGTTTCCTCAACGACCTCTAGATTTTGCAGCCTGAATCATTCTATAAAAAAAAAATTATTGTGAAAATGGTGAGATGACCTGTAAATAACATACCTTAGAAAGCATCATCAAAATAATTTATCCTCCCTTGAATTTTGGCCTTCTTTACTTCACCTTCCCTCTAAAATTCTCCTTAGATATCCTTTGGTTACCTCAGTCACTTGTATATATTCAATATGATCAAGTGTAATTAAAATTAGAGACCCTTTCCTCTTATTTATACTTTTATGTAGCTTCCTCAAGGGGATACCTTCTAACCATCTTAAACCACTTTCCTTATTTTAGGGATAACTCACTTCTAACCACTTGTCCACTTAGTAATTTCTCCATTAACTTTATTATTTAAATAATTTATTTTGTATCTACTTTGACTTATAGTACACTCATCACTTCACTTTATTATTTAAATAGTTTCTTCTTTGCAACCACTTTGACTACTTTGACCTTTTGGGGCTTCCAGATGACTCATGAGGGTTCTCCAACTTCACATGGCCATAACTCTCTAACGGTGAGGATTTACGTGACGTTCCACATACCACCGAAAATGGCATGACATGTACTATCCATATGGAATAGTCTTACTTGCAAATATATCAAAACGCATACCATTATTCATCAAAAAAACTTGGGTCCATTACCCAAACTTTTGTGCTACCAGAATTTTCTACCGGACTTTCTTCAAGGGTTGACATCAATGAAAACCAACCCAAATAATCAACAATATCCCCCTTTGGCATTGATGGAAACACTCTGATGCAATACTGAATTCATATTACTCATGCTCCCCCTGTGACCATCGCTTCCCCTAAAACCATGCCTATGTGTCCTTTCTCTAAGCATTTCTATCCTATATATGATATATCTCTGCCCCTTTGTCATCAATGGAAAAGGTATATTTCCATATGGGGTTTCTCCCCCTGACTGAACTCTTCCTAAAACTGATCTCCCAACATGAATTGTCCTCTTTATGGTGCTTCCTCATGTAAATCTAAGACATATAAGATAATCATTCAAAAGAATTCACTTTGGAGTAGAAATTACTCTGAGTCTTTGGCGAAGATACTCAAAGGCTTCCCTTGGAAGCGGTTTTGTAAAGATGTCTGCCACGTGTTCTTTTTTGCCTACATATTGAAATCTAATGTTCTTCTCTACAACATGTTCCCATATAAAGTGATACTTTATTGGAATTTGCTTCATTTTGGAGTGCATCATTGGGTTCTTTGAGATACTTATGGCGCTTGTATTATCACAATATATTGGAATGGGCTCATCATACTCAACCTGTATATCTATCAAATTTTGTTTCATCTTTAGAAACTGAGTACAACATCATGTTTTTGAAATATACTCTTCTTCGGCTATAGATAAAGATATTTATGATTTTTTCTTGCTTAGCCAAGATACTAAACACTCACCCAAGTAGAACATTTCTCCATTGGTGCTTCGTCAGTCATCAATGCAACCTACACAATCTGCATTTGTGTAGGAAATATGTGATAGATCCTTTCCTTTTGGATACCATAATCCAAACTCTTTTGTTCCTTTGAGATATCTGAAAATCCTCTTCACTGCTAATACATGTGATTCCTTTGGTGCTGCTTGAAATCGTGCCACCTGTCAAACTGCCTGCATTACATATTGTCTAGATGTTGTCACATATAGTAAGCTACCAATCATTGACCTGTATTGCCTCTGGTCTGTAGACTTTGAATCATCATCTTTGCTCAACTTGCAACTAGTTTGCATAGGAGTGGTAACTGATTTGCAATCCTCTTTTCTGAACCTCTTTATCATTTCTCTGATATACTTATTTTGAGAAATAAAATTTCCTTGGTTTCTTTGATGTGTCTGAAGACCCAGAAAGAAGGATAGTTCTCCGAGTAATGACATTTCAAATTCATTCTGCATATCCTTTGCAAATTTCTAGCTTAACCTATCATTAGTACTTCCAAAAATAATATCATCAACATAAACTTGAATTAATTAAATACTATCTTGAGTTACCTTGATGTAGAGGTTGTTGTCTACACTTCCTTTTATGAACCCTTCCTGCTATAAATATTTATCCAATATAGATTACCATGCTCTAGGAGCCTATGTTAGACCATACAAGGCCTTCTTCAATTTACACACATAATTTGCGTTCTCTGACAACTGAAATCCTACTGGTTGTTCAATGTATACTTCTTCTTCAAGTTCCCCATTCAAAAAATATGATTTCACATTCATTTGATACACTTTAATATTCTTGTAGCATGCATAAGCTAAAATCAATCAAATTTCTTCCATTCTGGCAACTGGGGAAAATGTCTCTTCAAAGTCGATTCCTTCAACTTGTCTATATCCTTTACATACCAATCTACCTTTGTTCCTTGTAACCTGTCCATCTTCATTCAATTTATTTCTGAAAACCCACTTTGTGCCAATCACATTCTTATTCTTTGGTCTTGGAACTAATTCCCAAGTGCCATTCTTCTCTATTTGATCCAATTCTTCATCCATGGCCTTATTCCAGGTTTTATCCTTGCTGGCCTCTTCAAAATTGATTGATTCAATCGTAGATAAGAGTGTTAGGTGTGTTTTTTCTAGTGAACGGATTCTTCTTCTAGTCTCAACTCCTACATCTTTGTTTCCAATAATATGATCTAAAGAATGATTCTTATGTACTCATTTTCTAGGTGTCTTTGGAGGCACTTGCTAAAATTGCTCTTCTACTTTTTTCTGATCCTCTTCATATTCCCTTTCTACTTCTTCTTCATCTTCTTCTTCTTCTTGGTAAAGATGTTCCATTGATTCATTTTCTTCTTCCTTTAATTCTCATCCCCCTGTTTCATCAATTGTTACATTGATGCTTTCCATAACTTTGTTCAACCTCATATGGTGTTACCCATGATTTTGGTCGTCATGATGATGTATTGATTATGGTGCACTCAAGCTCTTCATGAGAACTTTCTCCTGAGGAAAGTTACCTTCATCTCTTTCTAGAAATATCATTTTTGAGGAAGGTTCGCAGGCTGCCAATACATTTTCCTGCGAGAATGCATGATTCTCGCAGGCTGCCTTAAGCCAGGGTGTGAGAAGTTCGCACTGTGTCTAACTGCTAGGGTGCAAACACTTTCTAAAGAAGGGAAAAAGGATGAATTCTCGAAGCTTATAGAAGGGAATCTTCTAGAAGGATGAGATGGCATTCGAATGGTTATCTAAGTACTAGATTTCCTGATATTTTGGGATCATTCTTATCCAAGTAACCAATCCATTCTCTCCTATATATTGAATGAATTCTCATGGAAAAAGTTAGAAGCAAACAAGCAAGAGAGACATTGGAGAATTAGTGAAAGATTGTGTGAAGGACTGATGCTACAGCAGTTAAGAACTCCAACAAGGTTATCAAAAGTGGTTGATCTTCTTCATGCAAGTGAGCAAGTGTGTGTGTTAGAGCTAAGGGTCATCGAAAGGAGACTTGCAACATCAAGGCTCAGGTTGTAAGTTTTACTTTCTATCAATATGATACAGTAATATGTCCCTTTCCCATAAAGCTAAGTCTACTTTATTGCATAATTCCTTGATCATATGCATAGATTAACTGTTGAATATATTAAGTTGTTTTCACTTCGATTGGTTTGAGTTGTCCTGGTCTTGACTGCACAAGAGCATTGGAGTGAAGTTGGTACAACAAAGACTCAAGGAAGCGATCATAAGGTAAGTCCATGATTCTTACTTCCTAATTCATTCAATAGTCTAAATCTAGGGAAAGAGTATTATTCTGTCTTGATTTGTTCTAGATCCAGGTGGATCTAGGGAGATTGGTTTGTGTCCGCACTTACGGATTTATCCAATAACAAAATTGGCGACTCCACTGGGGAACAATCCCATTTTCTTGGTGGATTTTTGTATTTTTCTGTGGCCATTTTCTTTGGTTTCATTTTTCTCCTGTCCTATTCATCTCTAAGTCTTCAGGATATCCTGATAGACCTTCTGAGTCCATAAACCTTCTTGAATTTTACTTCATTTTTCAAATTTTTTGATATGTTCAGGAATTCTCGCACTGCATTCCATTGCAGCCTGCGAGAACTGGTCAGGTTCGCACTCTTCTCATAGGGTTCAGTGCGAGGTCCTCGCACCTTGCTCAAAGGTTGCCTGCGAGAATCATAGATTCTCGCACTGTGTTATATAGCTTGCCTGCGAACAGTCTTTTTCAAAAATTTTGAATTTGAGGTTTGGTCTTTCTAACTACCCAGGATAGTTAGAATACCTCTTATGAGTTTCTTGGACCTTTGATTGATATATTTCTCGCTTTTGTTTGCATGCTCGAACAATTTTAGGGTTTCAAGGTTTTTCTTGACATTGATGACTTGACTTTCGTTTCTTGACTCTTCTTGGCAAAACCATTCTCTTTGACTTCAGATTCTGAGTGTGTTTGAATTGTTGGGATCCAGTGATTGGTTGGAAGTTAAGTTTACTTGGGTTTTTCTCATTTGCTTATTGATTTGAAAGCACATTTTCATTTGCATTGAGAAGATTATTTGGTTTGCTTTGTAATTTTGCTTTCATTGAAAGAGTTGATTAGGTTGTTATTACTTGATTCTTTATGATTTGGTTTTTTGATCTCTCATTGATATAGTGCGAGTTCTTTTTGAAAAGTGAACACAAAGTTTTCTTTCATCAAATTGTTTTTTGTCATTTGCAAAACATTGAAAATCAAATTTTAGAGATTGTTGAAGTATTGAAAAAGAGAAACATAGAGAATAGTCATTCAATAACTGATTGTTTGCATTGACATTGGAAAGGAAATTGTGCATTGTAGTTTCGAGTTGATTTGGAAAATTTCTCTCTCTCCCATATATAGGATTCATTGAACGTAAAGCGATACATTTCATTTTCATCCTTGCATTATTGGGTCAGAGTCATACAACATAAGTTTCACTTCCGTTACCTTTGAGTAAACAATATCTTTTAAAAACATTGCGTAATCATAAAATTTATTTAGTAACTCTTTTCTAGGGCTCTTTTACACCAACATTTAGCTAGGCTAGTGCTTTGGAGTAGGAAGAGAGATACACTCTCCAAAAGCTCAAAACACACAATAGCATCTTGAGTTAGGGAGTGTTAAATTTCATTTGCAACATACTGTCCTAGGAATCCCTTCTAACACAAGGGTCAAGCACTAGGTCGCATTGATGTTGGCAGAGTTACTCACCCTGATTTTTTGACATCAGTGTAGAGATTGCACATATTACGAGGGTCACTCGGAGGTATACCCACAATGATGAGTGGAAGCCTTTTGAGTTGATTTCGGGCTAGATACCCTGCCCTTGCGTGTGGATCGGAATGTCGATTGTTTCCCCAGGCATTACTGTTGTTTGTGGTGACCTTAGTGGCTTATCTCTCTAGGTTCTTACCCGAGGTGACTGTGGAGGGGAAAGTCTTCACGGTACCTGGAATTGACGTTGACCAAACTCACTTGGGCTCCTTGGAGAGTATACCCATGATTATGTGTGGGAGCTTGCACCAGGGTGTAAGTCCGTTAAGCAAGTCGCCAGCGTGACTTTTCCACCCTAGCCCCGCCCCTTCTCGTCTCGTTGTTGTGACGTTGGATTTCATCACCAACTAGTGGTTTTGAAATTAGAAGGTCTTGTTTGCCTGGTGATTGCTTCTAGATTTTGTTTACTAGTGCGTGTTGTTTATTTCTCGAAGTTGACTTTAAGAATTTCTTCGCGGAGCTTGTCACTTGTTTACAATTGCTCCCCCACGACGTTCACGTAGGATGCAAGGTTTATCTCCAAAACATCTGGACGATTCTCAACCCTTGCCTACTATTACACCTGAGGGCTCTCCTCACCAGAGTGAAGTCCCAGTTGTTACCCCACCTCACGTGGACACAAGTGAAGTCCCAGTTGTCACCACACCACACGTGGAATCAACTGACTCTCTAGAACCTTTTCGAATTACTAATACTAGAGAGGACTATCGCATTCGCCGTGGTGAACGACCTTTTGTGCGATTAAACTCTTCTGAAGAAGCAGTTGTTACATCTTCTGAATTAGTTGTTGGGCCTTTTCCCGGAGAAGAAGGACAAGATCTTTTTTGGTCAGGTAATTTTCGAAGGGTCCTTTTTGGTACTAAGTCACCTATAGTCTACGCAATCAAACCTCCAGTACTTATTGAGACAGAGACTACACCAGTGACTACCACATATCAGTTTGTTCTCCCTAACGAGATGGCCCATCTCGCGAATACTACGAGTGTCCAAACCAGAATTACTGCAGCTAGTCTTGCTCCTATCAATACCCAGCGAATTCCTAATGTCATTCTGACACTACCACCGGGATACCATGCGTTGAATGCTTTGTTGAATACTTATGTTCCAACACCTCCGCAAACCCCATCTAGTACTCCTAGAGGTCCTTCTGGGAATAATATTCCCGGTTTTATTCTGACACTCCCTCCTCAATTCCTTTCTGGCAACCCTAATCCTAGTGGCACTATACCGGCCATTACCTCAAACTTGCAGATTCCTGGTGGTGGACACGGTGGTACAATTCAATTTCCTCTTATTGGTCAAAATCCAATTACTACTCAACCTTCGGTTGGCATACAACCTACGATAGGGGGACCAACCTCACCTTTTGGACAAAACATACCTCTTGAATTGGCCCAGTATTGGAATCAAGTTCTACAAAACTTTCCTCATAATGCTGGGGGGCAGCAAACTGTCCCTACTATCGGCCAACCATATCCGGGTATACCTAATCCTATTTGGGGTCAAAGTCACAATACTCAAACTCAAGTCCCTACTCAAACTCAAGGTTATCATCCTTGGAATTACTACCCTCTCTAACCACCACCGAATCAGCTAGGGTCTTTCCAATATGGGCAGACTGCATACGGGCCTACTGGTTTGCCAATAGGGCTTCCACCCCAAAGTCACCAGTACCCGTAGGTGAATAGACAGTTACCTTTTCTTGCTACTTTGGATTTGCCTGATTTGTCTAGGATTCTGAATGATCCTATTCGACACTCTCCCCAATGGCCCGTTATTCCAGCCAAGCTTCCATCTGACATTCCTAAATTCGATGGAAAAGTGGGAGAGGACCCGAACAATCACGTAATGAATTTTCATCTATGGTGTTCATCCAAATATTTGATGGATGACTCTATTCGCCTACGTCTTTTTCAAAGAACCCTTACAGGGTCTGCTGCGAAGTGGTACATTGAATTGCCATGAGGTTTCTTCTCTGATTTCAATACTCTAGCTATGGATTTTATTACACATTACCAGTTATCGATCCGTTATGATACCGGGACTGAGATTTTGACTTCCTTTAAACAAACTAAAGGCACTCACATCTCGGATCATATACATGAGTGGAGACGGAGACGACGTCTCATCAAACTTGAACTCCCTGATCAGTTACTAGTCGAATGGTTCACGAAATCCTTTGTGAACGAAATTGGTAAAGACATTGCCATGGGTGGTGTTGTTATAGAGGTGCAGGCTATAATTCGTGCTCAATATCTTGATCTCGTTTATTCACAAACGGGAACACTTTACGATTTTCTACCTGAACTACCTCGTCCTGGTGCTTCCAGCACTTCAACTGCTCCAGTTGCCTCACATGCAGCTGATGGTGTGATTGGCACTGCCCATGCACACTCACATTATGTTTCAAGTACAACCCCTAAATATAACTCTTCTAATGTTCAAAATGCTCCGTCTCTTGCCACTCCCGCCGATAAAACTTCTGAGGTGAACGTCGTTCAATCTACTCCGACCGGTAAAAATAAATCTAAAAAGGGGAGAGGCAAGAATAAGGAGAGAAAAAATAATACTCCAACAAAGCAAACTAAAACTCCTCCTGTTGAAGATCGGGATAAGCGCAAACCACGATACCCTTGCCTTATCTATGGTGACGATCACTACACGAAAGATTGTCCTCGACGTGCCGAAGTTACTAAGTTCCTTCAAGGGACGTCAAAACCATCTACGTCGGCAGTCTTGTCCCAACCCTTCCCGTCTCAAAAACAGGCTCAATTGGTCATCCATGGCCAACCATCTACTTCTACGACATCATATGTTTTGATGTGCACTGGTGATTCTAAGAAAAATAACGTTGCAATCACGACTAGAGCCAAAGATTATTCTCCATCTAAGGAGAAGGTTGACGATTTACCTCCTGCTTTGGTACAACCCTCTCCACCGACTCCACCTACCAATGGTCCTCTTCATCTCGAACGAATGAGCCTTGATACAGTCCTACGACCCCCTAAGGGTGTTGTTCGCAAGTCGGCTTTCAATCCTCATGCTCCTGCGGCCCAGAACTACAGTATTGTGGAAGATATAGCCCAGGCACCTTCAACAATGTCTGCCCTTGAAGTCCTTCAGTCTTGTCCTGCACAACGGAAGGCTCTGTTGAAAGCTATAGGTGGAATTGACCCAACAGATACGAATTTAATAGTCTTTGACTTGGAAGATCATATTCCAAGGTTACCCCCACAACTTGTGTTCCAGATACAAGTTGTTGTTTCTGACAAAAACATTTGCCGAACTGTTATCAACGAGGGTGCCTCTACGTGTGTAATGTCTTTTGCTTGTTGGAAAGCCATTGGATATCCTCCCTTAAATGAATCACAAAATGCTTTGAAATCCTTTAATGGCTCTGGTTTTAAGCCTTACGGTGTCCTTCCTTCATTGCATGTCACACTAGAAGGTAAGACGGTCCAAGTTGAAGTGGAAGTCTTTGACGCTCCCCTCGATTATAATCTTCTCCTTGGCCGTAGCTGGATCGATTCCATGCGCGTCGTTGTGTCAACGCTTTTCCGTGTAGTACATTTTCCTCATCAGGGAAAGGTTGTTACAGTTGACCAACTTGCCTTTTTCAATTTCGATACTCGTACTGGCAACGTGCCATTTATAGCTAAAACTTCGTCGGGCTATGAGAATGTCGGGGTAGGCCTTTTAAAGGATTCCTCGTTAATGGGTACTTTTCCCATTCCACCGCCCGATATTCCACGCCTGTCAGTTGCTTCTATCAATATGATCTCCGTCGTACCTCATGAAATTCCTGTGTCTTCCGACCCTTGGATAGTCCCTGACCCTGGAGATCACACTCGTTTCGGCGACGTCATGCCGTTAAGTCCGGTTGAGTCTTCTTATAATGCCATTCAATCGGCTACACCTTCTACTTCTTCTCTTGATGAGTTGTCTCCTGATCCTTTTCGTGTTGTTTTCCCCACTGATGAGATGATCATGTCTGTCATGGAAGACACCCCTTGGGACAATGGGCATCATCGTTCCATACTCTTTTTGGAACAACACACTCTCGAGAATTACCAACGGATTTCGACTCCGTCGACCGTTGTTGTCATATCGACCGTTCCCGGATCTACACATGATGTGTTTGCCGAAGGGAACCTCAGTAATATATCTCCCATGATTCCCATTGATATATCCGTTAAACCTAGGATAGTTGAAAATGTTCATATTGGAGCTTCGTGTTCTCCAGAGGAAATTGTCACTTATACATCTCTGTTCAAAGAATTTCATGATATATTCGCCTGGAGTTACGAAAAGATGCCAGGTATCAACCCTTCTATTGTTGTACATGAGATAAAGACATACCCCTGAGCTAAACCTGTCCGACAACGCCTACGTCCTGTACACCCACGTAAAGCGACAGCTATCAAGCTTGAGGTTGAAAAACTTCTCAAAGTCGGCTTTATTTAACCCGTGGCTCTGACAGAATGGGTTTCCAACCCTGTTCCAATTGATAAGAAAGGGGACAGTATTTGTGTATGTGTTGATTATAGAGACATTAACAAAGCCTGTCCAAAAGACAACTTTCCAACCCCTTTCGTCGACCAGATTGTCGATGACTGTGGCGGCAGTGAAATACTCTCTCATGGATGGTTTCTCCGGCTATAATCAAATTAACATCGCTCCCGAGAACCAACACAAAACTGCTTTTATTTGTCCTTGGGGTACTTATTCCTATAGGAAACTTCCCTTCGGTCTTAAGAACGTTGTCGCGACGTTTCAACGTGCTATGTCTTACGCTTTTCATGATATAAAGCATATCGTTCAACCTTATTTGGACGATTTACCTGCTCATTCTATGCGCCGAGTCGATCACCCCACTCATCTCCGAGCTATTTGCGTTCGTTGTCGGTTCTATCGTATTCGTCTCAATCCTCATAAATGTGTTTTTTGCGTAGAATCCGGCCGTCTTCTAGGTTTCATCGTTTCACGTCAAGGGATCAAGGTGGATCCCATTAAGGTTGAGGCGATTCTTAATCTCCCTCCTCCTTCTACCCTGCACCAGTTGCAAAGTTTGCAAGGGAAAGGAAACTTTCTTCGTCGTTTCATTCCTAATTACACCAAGATTACTCGTGGTTTTACATGGCTACTAAATAAAGATTCAGAGTTCGTCTGGGATTCCGTTGCCAACAATGATTTTGAGGCTTTGAAGTTATCCCTCACACGAGCTCCGCTTCTCTTTCCTCCTGATTATAGTCATGATTATTTTCTTTATCTTGCTTCCTCTGAGTATACCATTGGCATGGTTTTGGTTCAAGAGGATGATGCGCATGATGAACATGTTATTTATTACTTGAGTCGAAGTCTCACATCCACAGAGATCAAGTATCAACATGTTGAAAAAATGGCCTTGGCTGCCGTTCAAGCGGTTCAACGTTTTCGACATTATATCCTCTCAAGGAAAACTACAGTGATTTCTCATTGCAACCCCATGCAACATATTTTGACACGTCAATTGCTGGGGGGAAAATACTCCAAGTGGATTGTCATACTCCAGGAGTTTGACTTGGAATTCAATCGCGCCATGTCTAAGAAATCCTTAGTTTTCGTTGAGTTGATATGTGATTTTCCTCACTCTGCCACGGAAAATGTAGCAGTAGATTCATTACCCGATGAATCACTTTTCCTTATTAGCATCGACGATGTTTGGTATGGAGATATCATTATATATCTCCAAACCCAGAATTTTCGGCCTGATTTGTCTAGTGCTAAACGATGTCGCATATTCTATCAAGCGCGTCAATACATTATCCTCGGGGATACTCTTTACCGTCGAGGAATTGAATCTGTTTTTCGACGTTGTCTGACGTTTGATGAAGCCGAGAGAGCTCTGAATGACTGCCATTCTGGAGCATGTGGTGGTCATATGTCTGGGTATGCTACTACCCAGAAGATCTTACGCGCGAGATATTTTTAGCCTTCCTTGTTCAATGACTGCATTACTTTCGTTCATAAATTCCATGCCTGCGAGACCTACAATCAGAAAATTCGGTCACATCCTGCTCCTCTTCATCCTGTGGTCTCAGTTGGTCCTTTTGCAAAATGGGGCATTGATTTCATGACATGTCACCCTCACTCGGCCGGGGGGCATGGTTACATCATTGTAGCTGTTGATAACTTTACAAAATGGGCCGAGGCGATGCCAACATTTGATAATACTGGAAAGACTGCATCGTTGTTTCTTTTTAACCATGTCATAGCTCGTTTTGGTGTTCCTCAAGCTATCGTCACTGATCACGATAGTCATTTTAGGAATTTTATGATGTCTGAACTTACAGAAAAGTTGGGTCTTCGTCATAATAACTCAACACCCTATTATCCGCAAGCTAATGGCCAGGTTGAAGCAATCAACAAAGTTCTTATCACTATGCTTCGACGGATGATAGGAATTCATAAAACAAGCTGACACACAATGTTGTTTTCGGCATTGTGGGCATATCAGACATCTGTCAAATCCACTACGGGGTTTACTCCTTTTCGATTGGTCTATGGTGTGGAAGCCATTCTTCCAATAGAATGCGAGATACCTTCTCTGAAGCTAGTTGTTGAACTCTTACCCAATACTTCTGCTGAAGAAGAACGTCTATTGTATCTGATGCGATTAGACGAAACTCGACATGACGCCACTCTCATAATAGAAGCCCAAAAGAAACGTGTCAAGGAGAAGTATGACAATCATGTCAAGCCTCGCGTTTTCTCTGAAGGTGATCTTGTTCTTCTTTATGAACAGGATCGATATGTCTTAGGAGCTGGGAAATTCGAACCAATGTGGCGAGGTCCTTATATTGTTCGCCGAGTTTTGGAAAAAGGAGCATATGAGCTGGTTGATTATGATGGTATCCCTTTGAGTGAACCCAGGAATGGGTTGTACTTGAAGAAGTATTATGCATAAGTCATTTGTGCACAAATACTTGTATTTTATGTATCATACTTGTGTGTGTTACTTTAGTTTGCTTTTGACGTTATCTGGTCTCTGCCTTTATGTGACGTTGTGTTTGATTTCCATATGTCGGAGTCTTCGCTACCCTATATTGGCTTCGCTGATGGTGCTAACCGTAGTACTCGGAACCTCGCTTCTGTTGCGTGGGCAATCTATGCCCCAACAAACGAACTTGTATCTTTACGAGGTGTATGTCTTGGCCGTGCAACCAACAACATTGTAGAGTATAGCGCCGTGATTGAATTATTGGTTGATGCTATCTCACTCAGAATTCGTCATTTGGTTGTGCGACTCGACTCGCAGCTTGTAGTACTACAGCTAAGTAATATCTATTATATTCGAAGTCCTACTTTGTTACGGGTGTATTTGCGAATTCGCCTCTTGGAAAGGTATTTTGATCACATTGAATATCAACATATTCCTAGATGTCTTAATACATTAACAGATGCATTGGCTAATTATGTATTGGACAGACATTTGAACCATTTATAAATCAAACACATTAAAATTCACGCAATATAAAGTAATCCGGTAGAAGCCATCTTATATATAACGATCAAAAGAGTTTTGTTTTTTACAAAAAGTTTGTCCGAAGACCAAAATATCAAAAATTGAAGCTTATAGCTTCTACAAAGTGACGTCATGGATGATGTTCACGGTAACACACTACTGCCCTAGCAACTCTATGGAGCAGTTGTCCCATAGTTGTTGATACCCCTACAGTGTGACGTTGATCGCGTCGTGGAACCTCTTCTAGAGTCATATCTGGAATGTCTGTTGTCAGACCCTCTAAATTCTGTTCCACTATCTGATAATTTTCGGCATACTGTGGTACTGCTGCTGCTACCTCTCCTCGCCTCTGGATAGGAGAAATTCCAGCAGGTCTATACATTCCAACATCTGTGTTATCAACAAACATTTTTTTATTAGCCTTTGGATAAACAATATAAAAAAAAAACATTTGAATATGATTAAAATTCACAAAAAACATTTAAAAAGATAAAATGTGTGTACTTCTTACCTAGGTCTCCCCACTGAGCGTCCTTAGGCAATGCTAGATCCAGATCTCCTCGGAAATCCAACCCGGCATAGGCGTAGTCATTGACCATCAACATCTAGTTACGGAGCCAGTCAAAGAAAATATCTTCATATTTGACGATTGGTCCTGCCACGTGCCAGACCATGAGGAGACACCATCTAAGCATGCGTAGATCCCTAGGACCCGGTAGGTTCCACTCATCCTGTAGTCGGAATACAGGGACCCTCTCAAGGAAGAAGGACACTAGTAAAGATCCATACCCAAATTGTTTCAATTCACCTCACCTGCATTTAGTTAATTTCCTTTTGATACTGTGAAGCACAGCATCGGCCCAATTGAATACACGAGGCTCAGTACACTCGATGGCGTACTGGAAGTAGCTTTGCAATGCCATATGAGGAGTAGAACTCCCCGCCATCCGAGCGATAGTAAAGAGGATAGTGCGGAGGGTCAAGTCTTGTACCCCCCAGATAGCAACTTTTCCCTTTTTCCTTTCAGCCTCTGGTATGCAGTATTGATTGCAGTACTCACTCATTTTGAGTCCACCACCTCTACTGCCGGTCAGACTGACATAATACCCACGCCTGGATAATCCTGTCAAAAAGTATATGTCCTCGATGTCTATGGACAAAGTATGAGCTCCTACAATGAAAACCTGTTGATCTGGATCCCACATACGGACTAGATACTCCAGTAGTCTGACCTGGGCCCTCATGCCCAGAATGCGAAAGTATTTTAAGAGCCCACAATCTCTCAATGCAGCTATAGTGGGTGGATGATTCTCGGCATTTGCATTATCCTCTTCATGTTCTCGTTATGACCACTCAAGCACCATGTTTGTGGCTATTTACCTGCACAAGAGACATAAAAGGAGGATTAATGATTTTATTCATGATATAGATATTTTTCATTGGCTCAATATTTAAAAAAAAAATTGAAATTGTGGTTCTCACAGGCGCCTCTTTTACACAGTGCGAACACCTCGCAGGTGGCTCAAGGCTCACCTGCGAGAACGAATCATTCTCGCAGGTCCCGTATGGGCTGCCTGCGAGAACGAATCATTCTCGCAGGTCCCGTATGGGCTGCCTGCGAGAATTCCTATGCGCATGTAGGGTTCAAAAACCAACTTGAAACTGAGAAAATAACCAATGAAATCAAAAATTTAAACCATGAAAATGTCAAGAATAAAGATCTTACCTCAATGCTGCAGACGGCTCGTCAAATGATCTCTTGTAGCTCCCGCAAATCAACGC
>ML783660.1:208718-239479 GCA_009831015.1 Picea engelmannii
GGGTCATCGAAAGGAGACTTGCAACATCAAGGCTCAGGTTGTAAGTTTTACTTTCTATCAATATGATACAGTAATATGTCCCTTTCCCATAAAGCTAAGTCTACTTTATTGCATAATTCCTTGATCATATGCATAGATTAACTATTGAATATATTAAATTGTTTTCACTTCGATTGGTTTGAGTTGTCCTGGTCTTGACTGCACAAGAGCATTGGAGTGAAGCTGGTACAACAAAGACTCAAGGAAGCGATCATAAGGTAATTCCATGATTCTTACTTCCTAATTCATTCAATAGTCTAAATCTAGGGAAAGAGTATTATTATGTCTTGATTTGTTCTAGATCCAGGTGGATCTAGGGAGATTGGTTTGTGTCCGCACTTACGGATTTATCCAATAACAAAATTGGCGACTCCACTGGGGAACAATCCCATTTTCTTGGTGGATTTTTGTATTTTTCTGTGGCCATTTTCTTTGGTTTCATTTTTCTCATGTCCTATCCATCTCTGAGTCTTCAGGATATCCTGATAGACCTTTTGAGTCCAGAAACCTTCTTGAATTTTACTTCATTTTTCAATTTTTTTGATATGTTCAGGAATTCTCGCACTGCATTACATTGCATCCTGCGAGAACTGGTCAGGTTCGCACTCTTCTCATAGGGTTCAGTGTGAGGTCCTCACACCTTTCTCAAAGGTTGCCTGCGAGAATCATAGATTCTCGCACCGTGTTATATAGCTCGCCTGCGAACAGTCTTTTTCAAAATTTTTGAATTTGAGGTTTGGTCTTTCTGCCTGCCAGAATAGTTATAATACCTCTTATGAGTTTCATAATGAGGCTTTTGACTGTTGATAATTTCATCCAAAACTTTTGAGTTATTCTGCATATTTTTCTTTTGAAGATCCTTTCTCAATGTGACAATCTCTACTTCCAAATTTCCAATGATCATATCTCTTTATTCCAACTGTTCTTTAAGTGTTTCTTCAATCATTTTATCTTCTTCTATTTGAACCTTCAATTTCATGATCATTTTTTCTACTTACTTATCTTCTTTCTTGTCTAGTTTTCTTCTTTTCTCTTCTTATAACTTCTACGGCACTCAACAATTATTCTCGGTAGTCAACTTCTGTCTCTTCATATTCTTCTTCGGTGTATTCTTTATTAGAGTCTTCTACTACGATAAATAGAACTCTTTTTGTATCACTGTCACTAACTTCATCTTCATCTGATGAGGAGATGTCTTCTTTGGTGCACAAGCTTTTCTTGAAATCTTTCTTTTTGTTTTTTTTACCTTTATATGTTTATTTTCTATTTGAGTAATCTTCATCATTCCTCTTATTTTTCTTATGGGGACATTTGTTAGAAAAATGACCAATACCATCACAATTAAAACAAATGAATGGAAGCTTACCTTTATATTTGTCGTTGGTTCCATTGTTCAATATTCTAACAAAGTTGGCCACTTCTACTTTATCATCTTCTGAGAAGTCATTGTTGTTGCTATGTTCCTTTTGATTTGCCTTTTGCTTTGACCTTTTGGATGCTTTGAAAGATGTTTCTTTTATATCTAGATTTTCCTATTCAGTTCTCATTTCATATGATGTGAAGATTCCATGTAGTTCATCCATTCTTATTGAGTTTAGATCTACTCTTTCTTCTAGTGTTGATATCTTAGGATCAAATCTCATAGGAAGAGATCTTAGTACCTTTTGAAAAATTACAGATTCTTCAATTTATTCTCCCAATCCTATGATTGCATTCACTATTTCATCGAATTGTAAGAAGTAAGCTATAATATTCTCATCTTCCTTCATCTTTAATTGTTCGAATTGACCTCTGTAAGTTTGAAGTTTTGTTGCTTTGACTTTTGAATCTCCTTCATAAATATTTTGAAGTTTTTCCCAAATATCTTTAGCGGATTTATAATGTACAACTTTGGTATATATCGATTCACCAAGACCATTCATAAGTGCATGATGCATGAGCATTGTAAGCAGCCAGCCAAGTGAGCATGAAGGAGGAAGACAGCTGGGAAAAGCGCAGCACATGTTTTGCACATTGTGAACTATTTTTGGAAGATTAAGAAGCGGATATTAATGTAGTAGCTAGAAGTGTACTTGCATATATATATGGTTGTTGTAAACAGATCGTGAGATATTTTCTCTCATATGTCAAAGTAAAAGGAATTTAAGCCCAATTAATGAAAGTAGGTAGATTTGAATTATAGATTAGACAGTTTAGAAGAGCAGGAGGGAAAACGAATATAGACACCCTCATCTTTGTATTTTTAGATTATTAACACATTAATACAGGATAGAAGAAGAGAGTTGAAAAGAAGAATCCATGTACAGGAGCATTGAATCAGATTTCATGGTGTTATGATGTTTTTTGTTTATACATGGTGAATGGTATGCTTATGGTTGTTTTATTATCTATGTTATGCATTTGTTATGAGTCTATGTTGTGTATGTATGATTTCATGTTGAATGTTTGAAGTCTGAGAGAGAGAGAGAGAGAGAGAGAGAGAGAGAGAGAGAGAGAGAGAGAGAGAATGAGTTTCAATTGTTTCTCTTCCCGAGTGAGAAAAGTTCCTGCAAGGAGTGCAGTGAAACGTCCGCAAGGTGTGCGTTGACAAGAGTTCTGAGTTTTATCTCAGAAAGCTCAGGAGAGATATCGTTGTTCTCATTCCAACAGAAGTGCAGGTGAAGCACAGAAGCTGTGCAAGGTGTGTGCAAGCTAGTTGAAGCCTTAGAATTTATCAACTAAGGTTAAAGATTGAAGGATTGTTGTTGCAGAGGGTGCACAAAGTCGAAAGATCAAATACCTAGAAGTATTTGAAAGTCTACCGCAAGGAGTGCGCGCAGGAGTCCTTTCGAGAATTGAGTTGCAGGTGAAAGCTCAGGAGGGTCAACACCTTGGAAAGTACTCAAAGGGAGACGAAGATTGAAAATGTCTCACAGAAGTTAAGTTCCAGTGGAAGAACACTGGTTCATTTCACTAAAGTTGTCAAGGAGGGAACGAGCGGTTGAAATTCTCTATGGAGAACTCCCGAAATTGTCTGGACCGTAGGATCCAGAGAAGCTGGAAGGTGGATCGGGGAGGATGAACCCATCACTTTGGTATTAGGAATCAACATGGACCATTGATCATGATCTGTTTTGAGCTATCGAATCATTTCTGGGATTTAGAGTTTGTAAGTCCGGAGTGTAAGGCAAAATCCTTAGTCACTCTAACTCCTGAATCGCGAAAAGAATTGTTAAGTGATGAATTTTGGGATTTTGGTAATTCGGGATTTGGAGTACTGGAAATCCTAATGACAAGGAGCCAGGGGCCTTTGCATTGAAAAACCTTGGAGTTGCGAAACGCTAAATATTGTGAAGTGGCATTTTGGCATTTCGATGTTCGGGGTTCAGAAATTCAGGAATTGTGGTGACAAGTGTTTTGGGGTTGAGAGTTTCGAACTCCCGGTACCTGGAAGCCTGAAATAACATGGGTCGTCGAATCTAAAGGGAGGCTATTAGTCATTGATTCCGTAGAAGGTTCCATTTCGGAATTCAGGATTTTGAAGTGGTAGGGGAACGGTAGTCGAAGGCTTGTTCAAGTTTCGAAAGCCAGGAAGAGTGACAGGTGGCAGGAATCCATGTCAGAGACTGAGGACAGTTGAGAAGATAGGTGGCACGTACTCATTGCCAGGTAGTGTCAATACTCGTTGACCATTTCGGGGTTTTGGAGGTTGAAGAGTCAGGAGCCTTGCATCAAGATTCACGAAGTCGCGAAGTCCAAAACTTCGAATTGGCGAAAAGTTCCGTTGGAAGCTAGCCTTTTACTGAACACAGCGGGGTTCATCATTTCGGTATTTTCGAAGACAAGAGGTCGAGGTTCTTTGCACCGGAATTTCTGAAGTCGCGAAATGCGATGCAGTTGTGGACGAGGACGTGACCAAAGATTTCGGCAATTCAAAATTTCGGGTTTCGAACGTTGAAGAGACAAGAAACTTGACAACAGGAATCATGATATCGCAAAACCTGAAATCCCGATTCGGAAAAGGGCACGATCATATTATTGAGATCAGGAGATTTGAGTGATGCTTTGTGTTTGATCACATGGGGCATACTCATAAGGGCCTGTGGATACACCATCGTGTGTGTGAGGGATTCCCTGTGGGGAAAATCCAAGAGTCAATCTGACTCAAAGGAGGTTTTAGAACGATCCTAGACTGGGAGGTCGCACAGACCCTGTTGAGGCAAGGGTGTTGCGTCACAAGTGGTATCAGAGCTCAAAACAAGTTCTTTTCTTTCTATAGTAGAGAAAAGAGGAACATTTTACAGCCATGCCGCCGAGAAGAAGAGACAGACTAATGCCAATGCCTGATCCAACCGTGGAAAGAGAAATGCACGAGTTACGTGCCAGGCTTGATGCCATGGAGATAGCATAGAGGCGCATAGTTGACGTTGGGGATATCAGCGAGGCTAACAGTAAAAATGAAGCTGGAAATGAAGGAGAAGAAGTTGTAGTCGAAGATGTTGCGGATGAACGCCTATTCAGGGATGTTGCAAGGATAGGTGCTAGAGAAAAAATGGGCATTCCAGTGTATGAGGGAAACTTAGATGTTGAAGAGATTCTAGACTAGATTAGAACTCTGGATAAATACTTCGACTATGAGGATGTCGAGGAAGACAAGAAGGTCAAACATGTCGTTGCCAGACTTAAAGGGCATGCAGCACTATGGTGGGATGAACTGCAAGCTGACAGACGCTGCAAGGGCAAGCAGAAAATCAAGAGCTGGGATAGAATGGTTGCAAAGATGAAAGCCAAATTTATACCCAAGGATTATCAAATCACTATGTTTCAGAGGATGCAGAATTTGAGACAAAAGCTGATGTCAATGAAAGAATACACTGAAGAGTTCTACAAGATAAACATCAGAGCAGGTCATCGGGAAAGCGATGATGAAAAGGTTGCCAGGTACATTAATGGTATGCAATATGACATTCAGGATGAGATGAGCATGATGATCCTTCAAAATGTGGAAGATGCTTATCATATAGCTCTGAAATCTGAAGAGAAGCTGAGCTGGAAACAAGGTCAAAGAGGTCGAGGTAGAAGTCAAGCTAGAGGCAAAACAATTGCCCAAGACAGAACTTAGAAATCTAAAGAAGAGGGAAAGAAACCTCAAACTCAACATGAGAGAGGAGGAAGCTCACACAGAGGGTAGTATGCTGATAGAAATACTTTTCCTCGAGCCAGAGGAAGAGGAAGAGGCAGAGGCGGTGAAGTGAAATGTTTTTTCTGTGGAAAAATCAGACATAAATCCTATGAGTGTCTAGATAGGAATAAATAAGGTGGTGAAACTCACATTGCCGAAGCACAAGGACAGAATGTTGAGGCAGAAGAAGCTGAGGGTGAAAGATCCTTGATGATGAGGAAAGTTCTCTTGAAGCCAGAGAAGGAGGTAGAGAACCCAGCCCAAAGAAACAGTCTGTTTCGGATTGCATGCAAAACTAAAGACAGGGTATGCAAGGTCATTGTGGACAGTGGTAGCACAAACAATCTCGTATCTACAGAGATGGTAGAAAAGCTGGAGATAGAGACTGTTGTACATCCAATCCCATACAGAGTTTCGTGGCTACAAAAAGGACATCAGGTAAATGTTACTAAACAGTCAGAAAGTTCTTTCGGATTTTTCGCATAGGTTTTTTGGTGTTCGACGTTTTGGACCAAACTAGTGTGGTCCATCATCAGGAAAACGTTTTTGTGAGAAATGAAGGAAAAAAGATATAACAGGTGTATAAATACTTGAAAAGTTGTTATAAGGAGCCGACTTACTAAAAAAAGTTTTCCTAATGATGGACCACACTAGTTTGGTCCGAAACGTCGAACACCAAAAAACCTACGCGATAAATCCGAAAGAACTTTCTGATCAAAACAATGGTTGCAAAATCCTTAGAACGGAAGTTACTAAACAATGTTTAGTTGAATTTAAAATAGGAGGATATAAGGATGAAATATTATGTGATGTCATTCCCATGGATGTATGTCATCTATTGTTGGGTAGACCATGGCAATATGACAGAAATGTGATTCATTATGGGAGAAAGAACACATACACCCTGGAGAAGAATGGTAGGACTCACATGTTGTTGTTGATTAAGGATAAAGAGGTGAAAACATAAATGAGAAACACTGTACTTCTCATGAGTGGGAAGGAACTTCTTAATGAGGTTAAGAAGAAGGAAGACACACAATTCATTGTGGTCAGGAAGCCCAGAATTGTTTTGACCAATACGAGAATAGATGATCTACCAAAAGAAATCCAAGAGTTGTTGGAAGAGTTTGTTGATATAGTAGTGGACGAACTACCTTGTTCATTGCCACCTATCAAGAGTATAAGCCATCACATCGATCTTATACCTAGAGCTAGTTTACCAAACAAAGCCGCGTACAGATTAACACCGCAGGAAAATGAAGAAGTTAAGAGACAGGTACAGGACTTAATGGACAAAGGATTGATTAGAGAAAGCTTGAGTCTATGCGTTGTTCCAACAGTTCTGAGCCCAAAGAAATATGGAGGCTGGAGAATGTGTATAGAATCAAGGGAAATCAATAATATTACCATTAGATATAGATTTCCATTGCTAAGGATGGACGACTTGATGGATTGCTTGAGTGGAGCAAGTTTTTTTTCAAAAATTGATTGGAAAAGCGGGTATCATCAAATTCGAATGAGAGAAGGTGATGAATGGAAGACATCATTCAAGACAAATGAGGGGCTGTATGAATGGATTTTCATTCCATTTGGCTTAACAAATGCACCCAGTACTTTCATGAGGATGATGAACGAAGTCCTGAAGGATTTCATTGGGAAATTCGTCATTGTATATATTGATGATATATTAATTTTTAGCAAGACAGAACAAGAGCACTTAAAGCATTTAGCTGCAGTGATGAGGAGATTACAACAAAAGAAATTTCTGATTAATATGAAGAAATCATCATTTTTGAGGACATAACTCATTTATTTGGGTTTTGTTATCTCTGCGAATGAGTTGAAGATGGATCCCAAAAAGGTAAATGCAATTAAGAATTGGTCATCGCCAAAAAATGTGTTTGAAGTACGATGCTTCCATGGTTTGGCAAGTTTCTACAGGAAATTCATCCGAAACTTCAGTGGAATTGGCGCACCAATGATGGATACAGTGAAGAAAAGACACAAATATTTTCACTGGACAGAAGAAGTGGAGAAGAGTTTCAATCTGCTAAAGAAGAAGATCACGGAGCAACCAATTCTGGTTTTGTCATACTTTAGCAAGACATTCCAGGTCAAGTGTGACACGAGTGGATTTGCAATTGGAGCGGTCTTGAGCCAAGACGATAGGTTGATTGCATACTTCAGTGAAAAACTGAATGAAGCGAAGATCAAGTACTCAACATATGACAAAGAATTTTATGCAGTCATACACGCACTGAAGAAATGGAGACATTATTTGGTTCCTAAAGAGTTTGTTTTGTACAGTGATAATCATGCTTTACAATTCGTGACTCAACAAGAGAAGTTGAACCAAAAACATGCTAAATGGGTTGAATTCATGCAGAATTTTACTTTTGTGACTAAGCATATTTCTAGAACTGCTAACAAAGTTGTTGATGCTTTGAGAAGGAAATGTTTGCTTATGCAGAAATTCAGAGTCAAAACTTTGGGTTTTGATAACCTCAAAGAAATGTATAGGGATGACCCAAATTTTAAGGAAGCATATGAGGCGTATGAGAATCCAATTCTCAAGAACAGAAGCCAATGGATCGAATATATGATCCAAGATGGATTTTTATTCAAGGGCAATCAGCTATGTATTCCAAAATGCTCCATGAGGGAGAATTTGCTGAAGGAAAAACACAGTGGAGGATTGGTCGGACACTTTGGTCATGATAAGATGTTCTCAAAATTGAATGGCTCATATTTTTGGCTAGGGATGAGGACATATGTCAAGAAATTTTCGGACAGGTGCATATTTGTCAGCACACGAAAGGAAAAAGGCAAAACATAGGGTTATATCAACCATTACCCATACCAAAAAGGCCGTGGGATGCAGTGAGTATGGATTTCATATTGGGACTGCCAAGAAAACAGAGAAGCTATGATTCAATCTTTGTGGTAGTCGACAGATTTTCAAAGATGGCACATTTCATACCATGCCAGAAAACCAGCGACGCAATTCATATTGCGAACCTGTTTTTCAAGAAAGTCGTCAGACTTCATAGCTTGCCAAGGAGTATTGTTTCTGATCAAGATACCAAGTTCGTGGGACATTTCTGGGGGACTTTATGGAAGAATATGGGGACAAGTTTGTCATTTAGCTCAGCGTATCATCCTCAGACGGATGGACAAATAGAAGTTGTGAACAGGAGCTTGGGGGATTTGTTGAGGATCCTAGTGACTGAACATCACAGTCAGTGGGATCATATTCTGCCACAGGCGAAATTTGCTTACAATGATTCACTCAACAGAAGCACATGGCAGAGTCCATTCCAAATTGTATATGGAATGCAGCCAAGGGGAGTTTCTGAATTGAAATATTCGGAACAAGCTGAATTCAGGAGTGCTAGTGTAGAGGACTTTGCAGAAGCAATGAAGGAGCTTCACATCCGAGTCAAAGAGCGATTGCAGAGTTCAAGTCAAGAATACAAGCGGAGAGAAGATCAACACATGCGAGAACTTAAATTTGAAGTTGGTGATCTGATTCTTGCACATCTGAGGAAGGAAAGGTTCCCAAGGGGAACATATAACAAACTAAATATGAAAAATATTGGACCGTGCAAGGTCATAAGGAAATTTGGGGCAAACGCATATGAGATTGAATTACCCGATGGGATCAGAATTTCACTGATATTCAACATTGCGGATTTGTACCCTTATGGAGCTGAAGAAGCAGGAGCAGAGGAGGAACAGAAAGAAGTTCAATGGACAAAACAAATGTCTGTAGATGAAAAGCCACAGATGGAAAGTATAATTCACAAGAGATTCAGCAGGAAGAACAGGAGAAAAGAGTATTTTGAATACTTAGTCAAGTGGAAAGGACATCTAGTTGAAGATGCTAGTTGGGAAGATGAAGCAGAAATTCAGAAGCATGGACAAACCGTGCAAGAGCTCATGAATAGGATTTCATGAAAATTTTCAAGCGAGGGAGTATGGTGCAGGAGCATCGTAAGCAGCCAATCAAATGAGCATGAAGGCGTAATATAGTTGGGAAAAGCGCACCACACATTTTTCACATTTTGAAATATTTTTGGAAGATTAAGAAGAGGATATTAATGTAGTAGCTATAAGTGTACTTGCATATATATATAGCTATTGTAAACAAACCATGAGCGATTTGCTCTCATCTGTCAATGTAAAAGGCATTTAAGCCCAATTAATGAAAGTAGGTAGATTTGAATTATAGATTAGACAGTTTAGAAGAGAAGGAGGGAAAACGAATATAGACACCCTCATATTTGTATTTTTAGATCATTAACACATTAACACAAGATAGAAGAAGAGAGTTGTAGCAGAGAGTTGAAAAGAAGAATCCATGTACAAGAGCTTTGAATTAATATATGAAACTTTGAATCAGATTTCATGGTGTTATGATGTATTTTGTTTATACATGGTGAATGGTATGCTTATGGTTGTTTTATTCTCTCTGTTATGCATTTGTTATGAGGATATGATGTGTATGTATGATTTCATGTTGAATGTTTGAAGTCTGAGAGAGAGAGAGAATGATTTTCAATTGTTTCTCTTCCTTAGTGAGAAAAGTTCCTGCAAGGAGTGCAATGAAACGTCCGCAAGGTGTGCGTTGACAAGGGTTCTGAGTTTTATCTCATAAATCTCAGGAGAGATACCGTTGTTCTCATTCCAGCAGAAGTGCAGGTGAAGCACAGAAGCCATGCAAGGTGTGTGCAGGCTATTTGAAGCCTTAGAATTTATCAACTAATGTTAAAGATTGAAGGATTGTTGTTGCAAAGGGTGCATAGAGTCGAAAGATCAAATACCTAGAAGTATTTGAAAGTTTGCCGCAAGGAGTGTGCGCAGGAGTCCTTTCGAGACTTGAGTTGCAGGTGAAAGCTCAGGAGGGTCAACACCTTTGAAAGTACTCAAAGGGAGACAGATATTGAAAACGTCTCGCAGAAGTTAAGTTCCAGTGGAAGAACAGTGGTTCATTTCGCTGAAGTTGTCAAGGAGGGAACGAGTAGTTGAAATTCTCTGTGGAGAACTCCCAAAATCGTTTGGACCGTAGGATCCAGAGAAGCTGCAAGGTGGATCGGGGAGGACGAACCCATCACTTTGGTATCAGGAATCAACATGGACCATTGATCGTGATCTGTTTTGAGTCGTCAGATCATTTTGGGGATTTAGAGTTTGTAAGTCCTGAGTGTAAGCCAAAATCCTTGGTCACTCTAACTCTCGAATCACGAAAAGAATTGTTAAGTGAAGAATTTTGGGATTTCGGTAATTCGAGATTCGGAGTACCGGAAATCCTGATGACAAGGAGCCAGGGGCCTTTACATTAAAAAACCCCGGAGTTGCGAAACATGAAATATTGTGAAGTGGCATTTCGGCATTTTGGTGTTTGGGGTTCAGACATTTGGGGATTGTGGTGACAAGTGTTTTGGGGTTGAGAGTTTCAAACTCTTGGTACCCAGAAGCCCAAAATAACATGGGTTGTCTAATCTAAAGGGAGGCTATTAGCCATTGATTCCGTAGGAGGCGCCATTTCAGAATTCAGGATTTCGAAATGGTAGGGGAACGGTATTCGAACGCTTGTTCAAGTTTCGAAAGCCAGGAAGAGTGACAGGTGGTAGGAATCCACATCAGAGACCGAGGATAGTTGAGAAGACAGGTGACACGTACTCGTTTCCAGGTAGTGTCAATACCCGTTGATCGTTTCGTGGTTTTTGAGGTTGAAGAGCCGGGAGCCTTGCATCAGGATTTGCGAAGTCGCAAAGTCCAAAACTTTGAATCAGGGAAAAGTTCCATTGAAAGACAGCCTTTTCTTGAATGCATTGGGGTTTGACATTTCAGTATTTTTGAAGACAAGAGGTCGGGGTTCTTTGCACCGAAATTCCCGAAGTCACGAAACGCAATGCAGTTGTGGAGGAGGACGCGACCAAAGATTTTGGCAATTCGTCATTTCGGGTTTCGGAGGTTGAAGAGACAAGAAACTCAACAACAGGAATTGCGATATTACAAAACCCGAAATCCCGATTCGGAAAAGGGAGCGATCATATTATTGAGATCAGGAGATTTGAGTGATGCTTTGTGTTTGATCACACGGGGCATACTCATAAGGACCTTTGGATACATCATCGTGTGTGTGAGGGATTCCCTATGGGGAAAATCGAAGAGTCAATCTGACTGAGAGGAGGTTTTAGAACGATCCTATACTGGGAGGTCATGCAAACCCTATTGAGGCAGGGGTGTTGCGTCAGTGCATTTGTGGCTTTGGAATTATTTTGACTGAGTTTCATTGCTTTTTCACTTGTTGGCGAAACTGTTGGTTCTTTGTATCCATGTACTACTGATTGCTAAATTTCAAATCCCTGTGCATGTATATATGTTTTCATCCTTTTTCTCCATAATGCACACTTTTGTCCATCAAACTGTGGTATTCCATATTTATACATGTTGTTTCTCTCCATGATCTACCTTTCAATATTTAAACCGATTTCTGAAGGAACCTTCTCTGATACCAATTATTGGATTACTGAGAGGGGGGGTGAATCAGTAATATAGCAATTTAATCCTTTTTAACCATAAATTGCAAGTGTTATATCAATGTAGCATTATCATCCAATAGTTTTAGACTAAATAAATAATGAACAAATGAGCAATCATACACATACACAATACACCAGTGTTTTTACGTGGAAACCCAAAGCAGGAGAAAACCACAGAATGTTTTTTCTTATATGTATTTAAGAATTAAATTCATTGGAAGCACCAACTTCCTTTGTTTTCCAGCTACAATTGGAAGGAGGATCCAACCCCCTAGTTTCTCAGGCTACAACCTGAAGGAAGCTCCAACTCCCCAATTTTTTGGCTACAACCAAAAGGAGGATACAACCCCCTATTTTCTCCGGCTACAATCAAAAGGTGGCTACAACCACTTGTCCTTGCACCGTCCAACCTCTCTATCGTAGAAGTAGAATGATGGAACCATTGCCACACTATCACTGTGAGATATACTATTGTAAACCTGCACCAAACAACCTGTAATCAATTTATACCATAAAAAAGTGCATAAATCATGCACCAACCTATACCTCAACCTGTACCATCAACAAGTGCATCAAACATGCACCAAATATGTACCAATAATGCATAAAATACACATAAACTATGACTCATCAAGATGTGACAATATCATCAGCTATACACCTCATGTATGTGCCAACTCATCAACTACTTGTCTCAACCATGTACCCAACATGTACCTCAACCAAAATCCCTCATCAATTTCATCATCCAAATATGATTTGTAACTCTATAATAGACCTGGTGTATATCATCACATGCCTACAGAGCTTCCTTAACTTTAACAACAAGAGACTGACATTTTCATCAAACTTTACTTTAGTCTCACATGACTAATTTTGGATTAGTCAACAACCCTAACTTGAAATAATCATAACTATGTACCCGTAATGAATAAACATATGAAAATAGTACACAATTTTCTTCAGTGTCTTTTTTTCAATTCCTCTAGGTTTCACTGCTTGCAACCTCTCAGAAAAGGAGTTATAGAAAAAATGGCATACCTTGTTGAATTCTGGCTTATTCTAGAGAGAGAACTTGTATAGCATTCCCCACACAGAATACTTCTTGTATGCATCTGAAAATAGTACACATAATACTAAAGAATGTAATCTAACCAATACATTTGGTATTACTGAATTTGGATCTTTTATGAAAAAATTATGACGTTTTTACTCGAAACACTTGTTTCAAACTAGTTTCAGGACTAGCCACAAACCCTTTTTTCCACGGAGTGTAACTCCAAAAATAAAATGACCCACGAGATGAAATTTGTATCACAACTACTTGGATATGTTTCTTCAACGGCTTCCATATTTCATGGTCTGAAGCATTCTAGAAAAAATATTTATTGTGAAAATGGTGAGATGACCTGTAAATAAGATAACTTAGAAAGTATCATCAAAAGAATTTATCCTCCCTTGAATTCATCCTTATTTACTTCACCTTCCCTCTGAAATTTGCCTTATATATCCTTTGGTTACCTCATTCACTTGTAGATATTCAATATTTTCAAGTGTAATTAACATGAGAGACCCTTTCCTCTTATTTATACTTTTGTGTAGCTTCCTCAAAGGGTTACCTTCTAACCATCTTAAACCACTTTCCTTATTTTAGGGCTAACCAACTTCTAACCACTTGTCCACTTAGTAATTTCTCCATTAACTTTTTTATTTAAATAATTTCTTCCGTATCCACTTTGACTTATAGTACACTCATCACTTCACTTTATTATTTAAATAATTTCTTATTTGCAACCACTTTGACTACTTTGACCTTTTCGGGATTCTAGATGACTCATGATGGTTCTCCAACTTCACATGGCCATAACTCTCTAACCATGAGGATTTATGTGACGTTCCACATACCATCGAAAATGTCATGACATTTACTGTCCATATAGAATAGTCTTACCTACAAATATATCAAAACTCATACCATTATCCATAAAAAACAAACTTGGGTCCATTACCCAAACTTTTGTGCCACCAGAATTTGCTACCAAAATTTCTTCAAGGGTTGACATCAATGACAACCAACCCAAATAATCAACACTTATAATCCATTTTTTTTACCCTACCTGGTAGTTCTTTTATCCCAGCTAAGTTTCCAGAATGTCAATGATTGTTTGTGTGGTTTTTCTGGGAGATAGAATCATAGCCCGTCTCTATCTTTCATGAGCCAGTAATGAGCAGATCCATCCCTTAGCAAGAATTCAGAATTATACATTTGTTGATCAATTTTGCTTTATGAATTTTGAATTGTATGTGCGGAGTGTTATTTGAAAGGTGTGAAATAGAGTGCTTAAGTTTCAGAAGTAGTTTCTTACATAGACTATACTCAGTAGACATAGACAATTATCAGTTATCAGTACATACAGTACACCAACTCTATTGATTACGAAACTGGATTGACATATTAAATGATTTCAATTTTTTGAACATATAATTGCACCAACATTTTGGTGTCGTTGTCAGGGAGTTGCAAATGGTAATAGGTAGTGCTTTGCATTAGATTGCTTTTATGGTTTTGGAGTGGTTTTAAGGGAAACTTGAGGGCGGGGAGAAGACAATAAGATGTGAGGGAAGAGCCCATGCATCCATTTTAGTTGGGTTTCTCCAAAGTCAGGTTGTCCTCTTACCTTTAGTAATTGAATTTTGTGTGAATTAGTATTTATATATTTTTATGCATAAACGTAGAGATAGCAAAGGTAGATTTGTTACATCTAAAATTGCAGAAAGTTCAAGAAAACCCCCCATACTAACTCATCTAGTGTTTGTGTAGGAAAAATCCTCAGAGGGGAAATTTCAGAGGTAGTAATTGAAACTACAACTAAAGGTACCAAATCTGAAGCTACTATTCATATTGAAAACATAGTACAACAAGAAAGAAGGGAAGCACTGGCAACCCAATCAGAAGAAATAGATGGAAAAGAGACAAAGGTAGTGGTAGAAGAGGTTGAATCTGCCATTGGGGCAACACAAAAGGTATTGGAACAGTTGGATATACCAACCAACCCATTGGTTGAACCATCACTTAGTGGGGAGACATCACAATCACCCTACAATGTGTTATTTGGAGATATGGTGGATGAAGAGGGAAATGCAAACAACGAAACAGAGACATTTGTATTCCCAATATTAGACATTACCAGAGATGTTTCTATGAAGAATATTCCGCTGTCATCACTACCTCACTTCCATGGTATGTCAACAGAAGATCCTGATTCATTTTTGTTTGAATTTGATATACTATGTAGGAGTTATAATTACACTGATAGTGCACAAAAACTAAAACTCTTTTCAACCACCTCCAATTCCTTATCCTCAACAGACACATCAAAAACCACAAGTACAACCTTGGAAACAAGGATGGAGAATCCCTGCGTATGGGAATGTTCCTTTTCAAACACCAATTCTTCCTACTTATAAAAAATATCCTTCAAATATCTCTCAGTTGTTACCTGGATTTAATCCACCTTCTTTACTTACACCTTCTCAGCTGCAACGACACCTCACCTTTCCTTTGAACCCAAATCAACAACAACAAATTCAAGTTGCACCTAATCCAAATCCCCCTCGGCCTACCCCTATTCCTACACAACCCATCCCTAATATGAACAATAGACATACTCAACATGTACAAAACCTTGAAGCGCAAACTTTCCCAACTTATGTAATAGCTCCTACTTCACTAAATGAAATTCAATTGAGATCTGGGAAAGTATTGAATAAACCGAATTCTACATTTGTTATTAGAGAAGAAGAACATATAGATGACCAACCCAATGAATAATAATACATCCATGTACAAGAGGAAATTCCCCCTCACACTCCTCAACCAACAGAAATACCTCAAGAATCTAATCCTCCACCCTATCCAGAAAGACTACTTGTGAAGAAACCTGATGTACCTCTAGGACATGACTTAGAAGTTGAACTAAGGAATGTATGTGTAAATATTCCCCTACTCCAAGCCATTAAAGATATGCCTATATATGCTAAAATTATAATGTATATTTGCATCAAAAATCTTGGAAGGAAGAGAAAGGAACCTCCTATCATAAAAGTGGTTGGACAACTATCATAATTTATATCAAAAATGCCATCCAAATATAATGATCCAGGAAACCCAGTGGTGACTGTAGAAATTAATGGTATTTCTTTGTCAAACACCCTTATTGATGTAGGAGCATCAATAAATGTTATGATTGTTGACACTATGTGTACCCTGCAACTAAATCGTTTAAGACCAACACAGACCTTGCTAGAATTGGCAGACAAATCAGTCATCAGCCCAACAGAAAGCTTAGATGATGTAATGATTACCTTATCTTCCTGGGAGTATCCTATGGACTTATTGGTAATTCATTAAAAATCCTCAAAACCTAGGCATCCAGTTGTGATTGTTCGACTTTGGTTGGCCACTTCTGATGCACTTATTAGTTGTCGGTCTGAGGAGATGACAATTTCTAATGTAACCCACAGTCAGAAACTTGTTCTCTTTCTTCCTTCCCAACCAGCCACTGAAGTTACAATATGGATGGAGAATCCCTATGGGGAGAAGAACTGTTCTCGGCTCCTGTTAACACTTGAGCAAGCAAAGGGATTTCAAGAACAAACTGAAGAACATATTTTAAGCCTATTTTTAACCAATGCAGAATGCATTGAATATCCTCAATATTTCCCAGAATTCACACATATTTTCAGCCTTGAGTTTCATGAGGTTTGGCATACCTCCACTTCTACATTATTTACTATATCAAGAATAAGTGAAGAAGAGAATTCAAATTTCTGAACTATTGAAATCAGTCCCGGGAAATCCTTGTGTATAAGTTTTGGCGTAGAATCAGATCAACAACAAAAATTGATCTGAATGATCCAAGGACAATCCAGTGCTTTGCATGGGATTACTATTATATGAAAGGAATTCACCTTGATACATGTATACACCATATTTACACCAATGATCAAATCAAACCTGTTAGGGAGCCCCCAAGAAGAATGAACCTAGCCTAAAAAGACATAGTGAAAGAAGAGCTTCAAAAACTCATGCATGTCAATTTCATTTAGCCTATTTCAGATAGAAAATGGGTGTCTCCATTAGTCATTGTCCCCAATAAAAATGGCAAGTGGAGAATTTGTGTGGACTTCAGGGAGTTGAACAAGGCTACTTATAGAGACTATTTTCCCTTTCCTTTTATAGACTAGGTCTTGGACACCTTGTCTGGGAAGAGGTACTTTTATTTGCTAGATGGATTTAGTGGGTATAATCAGATCCAAATTTCCCCTGAAGATCATGAGAAAACCAAATTCACTTGTCCATGGGGTACTTATACTTATAGGGTTCTTCCCTTTGGGTTGTGTAATGCCTCTGCCACCTTTTAGAGGGTTTTCCTAGCCATTTTTTTTGATTTAACCCATGACTGTGTAGAAGTCTATATGGACGACTTCACAGTATATGGGGATGATTTTCAACAAGCATTGGACAATTTGGAGAAAGTATTGATTAGGTGTAAAGAGACTAATCTCTCCCTCAGCCATGAAAAATATAGAATGATTCTCACTAAGGGGATTGTCTTGGGTCATCATATTTATGATACTGACATACAAGTAGATCCTGCTAAAATTGACATTATTTCTCAAATCATAATCCCTAGCTCACAAAAAGAAGTTAGAAGCTTCTTGGGTAATGTTGGATATTACAGGAGATTTATTCAAAATTTCACAAATTTGGTTTCCCCACTATTCAAATTATTAGCAAAGGAGGCGGAATTCCATTGGGATGAGCAATGTCATATTTCTTTTGAAGTTTTAAAGAAAAAAGTTTCTAGTGCCCTTGTGTTAAGAGGACCAAATTGGTCTCTTCCCTTTCATATATGCACTGATGCCTCAGATACCGCTCTGGGAGTCCTTCTAGGACAAAGAGAAAACCAACTTCCCTATGCTATCTACTTTTTCAGAAAAAAAATATCTCCCCTACTGAAGTGAATTACACTATCACTGAAAAAGAATTCTTATCAGTGGTTCATGCCATTAATAAATTCAGACACTACATAATAGGGTATGAGGTTTTTGTACAAAGAGACCATTCATCTATTATATTTTTAATGAATAATCCTATGACAAATGCTAGAGTTACTAGATGGTTGCTACTATTGCAAGAATTCAATATTACTATCATTGACAGACTTGGAAAAGATAACCTTGTTGTTGACTTCCTATCTAGACTCATCCATATAGGTGATAATGCCCCAGTGGATGAAAACTTTCCAGATGAAAGTCTGTTTGATATTTATACTTACATTCCTTGGTATGCATGTGTGGAAAACTATCTTGTAATAGGGAAATTACCTCAGAATTTGTCCCTTATGGAAAAACAGAGGATTATTCAGTTGAGCACAAATTATATGTGGCATGATGACTGTCTATACTGTACAGGACCTGATTTGGTGATTAGAAGATGTGTACGGGAAGATGAGATGTATGATATCTTCAAAGTCTTCCATGATGGCCCATGTGGAGGCCATTTTGCTGATAAGAGGACAACATAGAAAATAATGTAGATAGGCTACTATTGGCCATCCATTTTCAGGGATGCAAAGAAATATGTGGTCAGTTGTGATGATTGTCAGAGGATGGGAAAACCAACTGCAAGTGATGAGATGCCTCTCGAAGCTCAATTAGTAATTGAACCATTTGAGAAATGGGTGTGGACTTTGTAGGCCCTATCAAACCCATGTCTAGAAGAAGAAGGTATATACTGGTTTGTACAGATTATGTGACTAAATCGGTAGAGGCTAAAGCTTTGTACTCTACAAATGAACAATCAGTTGTTGATTTTCTATTCGAAGGCATATTTACTCGTTTCGGTGTGCCTCAAGAAATAGTGACAAACCAAGGAACCCAAATTACCTCCAATATGGTCAAAGCTATTACTGAACAATATCAAATTAAACATAGGAAATCATCACCTTATCACCCCCAAGCAAATGGACAAGTAGAATCAACCAACAAAGTGATAGAGGATATACTTACCAAGACAGTTCAGTTACACCATAAATATTGGGTGGATCAGTTTCTTGAAGCCTTATGGGCCTACAGAACAACTTGGAGAAACACCACAAGCCATACACATTGTGAATTCGTGTATGGGAGGCAGGTGTTGCTTCCCATAGAATTTCAAGTAAAAACCTTCGGGATTGTTATGCAATTGGTAATGGATTTGGATGAAGCCCAGAAATAGAGGATACTGCAGCTAAACAAACTTGATGAAATCAGACAAGATGCTCTGAAGAGGACTACACTTATTCAAGAACAAAGGACTAAATGGCATGACACGTATATCAAGAAGAAATATTTTCAGTCTAGTGATTGGTCCCTTCTATATGACAGTAGTTTCAAGAGTTTTAAAGATAAATTGTCCACTCGATGGTTGGGACCTTATGAAGTAGACACAATTTATGACAATGGTCCAGTGAAGATACAGACTATTGATGAGGATCAGACCTCCTTTGTTGTGAATGGGCATCGATTGAAAGTCTATCATAAGGCTCTGTCTAAAGATGATTTTATCAAACAAGTTCTTCAGAATTCGGGAATGTAATTGGTAAGAAAGAGGGGTTCCCCTCCTGTTGAACTACCACTGTAAGTTTTATTTGTGTGATTTGATTTAATTTTGTACATGCATGTATATATAGGTGTTTGTTATATGGTAGGGATTGTTGATGATAGGAAAAGTACAAGTGGAGAATAATTCTTTCTGGGAACAATCTAGTGTCTTGGTTGAGAAAGAAATAGTCTATAGTTTTTCTATCCATAGCAGAGGCCAAGTATATAGCGACAGCATCATGTTGCACACAAGTTCTTTGGATTAAGTAGACATTGAGAAATATTAAGATAGAATATGATCATCCAATATCAATAATTTGTGACAACACAAGTGAAATAAATATTTCAAAGAATCATGTTATGCACTCAAAAACAAAGCATATTCCAATCAAGTATCACTTATTAAGAGAACAAGTAGTAGAATAGAATGTCAAGTTGGAATATATTTTCACCAAAGAACATATTGTGGATATTTTTACAAAACCCTTTCCTAAGGAGACATTTGAATATATCATATATAAATTGGGAGTGATATCCATCTCATATAGTCACTAAGTGCTTAAGGAGAAGCACAAGCTCATGGGGAGAATCTCTTTTCCATTCATGTCAAAGAGGGGGAGTTGCAAACAAGGGGAGAACTGAAAATAGGGGGGGAATTCTTTCTATACCTGGTGGACTATGTGTTTCGTTGTAGGATTGACATGAATGACAAGGGGGGGATTGTTAGAATTATTTTCATTGATTTCAAAGGATAAATGTTGTCATTAATGTCATATTACAACTTTACAAACACACATAGAATTTCCAAGATTGATTTATATATGTTTACAGGTATATTAAAAAAAATGGGTGCACATGAAAAAGTAAAAATTGAAATGGTGGTTTCAAACCCATGGGTTTGGAATCCCATGGTATTTTCCCATGGTATTTGGAAAAATGAAATTAAAAAGGGGATTAATTATTTAATTAATGGGTGTAATGTCTTTTTGAATTAACATGTCCCTTCATGAAGAGTTATGATAAAGTATAAAAATAGAAAGTATTGAGAAAAAATTTGTGGGTGAAAAATGTAATAACATTTGAAGAAGTGGATGAACAAAGATTGAATATAATTCCAAAATGGGATAGTTGTGAAATCAGTTCTAGTTCAACTTGGAATTTTAGCTATAACTTATTTTTTGGGATGTTTTAGACCGTAAAATTTTGAGGAGACGGAGGTGCAATATCTGGCTCTATATAGTCAAAATTTAAAACATTGGTTTGCTATATTGTATGAGATATGACCTATGGAAGTTAGGGTTTTTTAATTCTCCTGAAATTAGTTTCAAATAGGCCAGTTTGGAATTTTAGCTATAACCTATTTTTTGATACATTTCAAATCGTGAAATTTTTAGGCGATGAAGATGACCTCTCTAGGCACATGTGGTTAAAATTTCATATTTTTTTCAATCTAATTTTTTAGATGTTCCCTGTGGAAGTTAGGGTTTTTGAATAGTCCTAAAATCGATTTCAAACAGGTCTATTTAGAATTTTCGCTATAACTTATTTTCTGGGACTTTTCAGACTATGAAATTTTAGGGATCTAAGGAGACATACAGAAGTACCGTTGGTAAAAAATTTAGAATTTGGTTCTCTATACTTTCTTAGATATTCCCTGTGGAAGTAAGTGTTTCTAAATAGACCTTGAATGAGTTTCAAACAGGTCAGTTTGGCATTTTCGCTATAACCTATTTTCTGGGACTTTTTATACTGTGAAATTTTCACGGATCTGAGGAGACATACAAAAGTACCTCAGGTAAAAATCTCAGAATTTTTTTCATTGTACCTTCTAAGTTATACCCTATGGAATTTAGGGTTTGTTAATGGTCCTGAAATCAGTTTCAAATAGGTCATCTTGGAATTTTATCTATAACTTATTTTCTGGGACTTTTTAGACTATGAAATATTTAGGGATCTGAGGAGACATACCGAATTACCTCAGGTAAAAATTTCATAATCATATTTGCAAAATTGTATAAATGGCATGGTGTACAAGTTTGTTATTGGGAAGAGGTCAAAAACGACAAGCTTTGGGAAAGTTACCATAAAGTTCATTTGGAAATTCAAATTTTGGTTAGACTTGGTGAAGACCGAAGTAGCAAGTAGACTCGGTGAAGGTAATGTGAATGTTATCATCTTTTGAAGAAGTTATATAAATTTTTGTTTTGCTCAAACAAAGAGATTGGTGTCTCTTGTTAATTTGGTGCTTAGCAGTGGGGATTGGTGTCACAAGTAGAATGGTGTCTACGAAGATCTATAAGAGTAGTTTGGTTCCTACCAAGACTTGTAATAGTGGGGATTGTTGTCTCCATTAGTTTGGTTCCTATAAATATTTGTAACAGTAGGTCAGTTCCTAAAAAGAATTATAAAGAGAAGTTTTGTGGTTTTCTCTTGAAAGGGTTTCCACTTAAATCTTGTGTTTCATGTTCTGAAATCAATAGATCTCATATGTGATTGTTTTATTATGGTTGATGAATGTTTTAAAAAGTTAAAATTTGTCTTATATTGATTCACTCCCCCCCCCCCTCAATATAAGTGTGTGCTCAACATTCATTGTGATTAAGTTGTTCACATCAATAGGAGAAAGGTTCTCAGCATCAAAGTGGAAGTTATTGCAAGCTATGAAAACCATAGCACATACTATGAAACATGAAGATATCATCAACAACAACAATGGAAGATGATGGTTATAGAAAATTGAACCACCAATCAATTATTCTTAGTAAGAAACCTATTTTAAATGGCATGTGAATCATTGAGGGGACTCTTCCTTTGTTCATTGTTCTTGGAATTTTATAGATAGGTACTGTTATACATCAATATATATACTATCGGACACTAATATTTCTAGATAGTAATTCCAGGAAACCAAAATATGATATGAAGTAGTGGCCTTGCTCTCATCCAGTTGGTTGGTGGCCTTGATACTCATAGTTTTTTGGTATTAAACTTTTGACACATTTTTCAAGACCTTCCCATTTGTTTTTTAAGGGTGTGATTCCCTACGGTTGGGGACCCAATGAAATATGATAATTTTATTTACAATGAGATAAACAAAATCCAAATTGGAGCACCGAGAGAAAAGTTTTAATTTTGACAAGTCTCCCATTTTTTTGAATAGCTCAGCATTTCTTGCTCAACCCTAACTTCATGCTAGGGTTATGGTTATTTGAATATTAGGGTTTTTCCCTCTTATAGGTTCATAACATTATTATAAAATGTATTTCCATCCTCTTACTATGGGGATTTTCTAGATAATCATAGTTGTCACATCTCTTCTTCGAGATAAACTACCACCATTCTAGCAACTATGTATGTTATGCACATTCAATTTTTTTTCACATTGAATATCAATAGAATATATGGTCTTCATTGTAATATTATGATTTCAATAGTGTATATTGTGTTCTCTCTAAAATATTATGTATTATTATGTTTTGTTCTTAATCCAATATAGATTAGTGATATTAGATCAATGTATTCTCTATTGTTTTTCATCCATATCCCCCACAAGGTCAAAGTACATGAAATTGGGCCTCAAGCTAACTAAGCCTAATCATTGCTATAGTTTTTATAATATTTTGCACTTTGGTTTTGCATATCTTAACGCTTTACTAAACAATGCAATTCGTTACTCAAATCCATGCTCATTATTTTTTAATAACACATAGAAATAGTGTGTTAGGAGGAAAATGGAAAATTCATGAATTCCTTTGTGCAATCCAGACTTACCAAAACAAGATCTTCCCCAAGTACCTTCTTCATATGGTAGAAATTCAACCTTTAAAATTTATTCCATTTTATCGTATTCCCCCTTTTTAGCGTATTTTTGATCTCCTTTATAGTTTAGGCAAAATCGGCAATGAATCTTCTAAGAAAAATATTTTTTCCAAGAAAAGATTGTGCTTCTTCCTTATTCCTTAGGAAATTGATGATGCTTATTGCTTCAACATGGTGTGGATATATTCTCACTCCTTCCCTTCCTTTAGAGGAAAACATGTTTTTTTGGGATACAAATATAGTCCATATATTCTACACTTTTGAAACGCCTACTTTAAATTCTTTGGATGATCCTCTTCTACATTTGAAAAAATAGTCCTATCATCCATGTAGATAACAATGAACTTATCCTTTTCTTTTTCAAATGTTATATCCATTGATCCTTGGGAGGTGGCTCTATCATCCATGCAATATCATAGCATACATGAAAGTACCCCAATTAGTGGTGAAAGTTGTCTTATGTCTATCATTTGTATTCATTTCCACTCAATTATACATAAAAAAAATGCATCCATCATCGAGATTATTTGAGTTCCAACTACTCTCTTAAATATGTGATACATCTTGGGTAAAGGATAATTATCTTTGAGCAAATATCTATTCAAATTATTGAAATTTACACACATGTGAGTTTCCTCGTTCTTCTTCCTCAGGGGAACCAGGTTAGCAACCCAAAAGGAATATCTCAATGGAATAACATTACTAGCATCAAGTATCATTTTCAATTATTTATCATTCAAAGGCAAAATAAAGGATTAACGGGTCTAATATTTTTTCTAAATGGTTTTACATATTTTAATGGAATTTTGTGTTGTATTATACTAGAATCAAAATTTTTAAGATCTTCATGCATTCAAGCAAATACGTCAAAAAAATACTTGCAGAGTTCAATGTACCTTTTCCTTTGTCCCTCTAAAAAGGATTTATATAACTTGATCATATTTGGTTCTTGTGGAGTCCAAAACTATTTTCTTCAACGTCATCGTCCTAAGGCAACAAAGATGGCTTTATTGCAACATCATTTGAGTTGAAAATATTTTACAAATGAATGATCCCTATAGGAATGTAATTGTTCTTTAATTGAACAATTTTAAGGCCCCTAATCACATTAGGTTAATAAATAACCTTGAACAATTTTGTGGACATTCACCAATTATTTTGTGGTTATGTACCTGACAATTGGAACTTGGGAAAAACATATAAATCATATTCAACAAGTATTTAGCATTCTGGGAATAGTTAAATCTATGTGAAAATTGTTAAAATCCAAAATACCAGATTTGATTTTAAATTCTAATCAATATTTTATACCCAAAATATTAACTAACCAGAAATTAATTAACTAAACTAATGAATAAAAAATAAACTAGTATTTAACAGTAAATATGCAGTGCAACATCAAGTAGAAAATCATTCATACACAACAGAAATCAATCACACATTACATAGTTGTTTACCCTAGAAACCTAACTTGGGAAAACTAGCATTCAATGTATTTATTATTATTTTGGCCCTCGAAGAAATAAAAAACATTACAGCAGTTCAGAACCTATAACTCATCCCATATGGAATTATTGTTATTATCGGTTAGCTCATCAATTGTAATTGTGCCCTTTATCTCCTATATATAAAATGGAGATCTATTTTTATGGATAATTAAGACCTATTTGTAAACATAAGGTGTAAATGAGGTTGACCCTCAAAGTGTCATTCTTATTACTTCACTCTTTCACTTGATTTAGGTGTCACATAATTGGGTAATTTTGTATGCACATTTAGCTATTTGGTCTATAACATCAATATCTATGGTACATAATGGTTGAGCATTATGAATGTGCATGTAGCTAAGATCCAAGTCATTCATGATTGTTCAACATGGAAGACACTAGTGGAGATATATAACTTCCTAGTCCTCACCAAATTTTATCATGGGTTTGTGTTGGGGTTATCTCATATTCCTTGTTCCCTAATATGGTGACCAAGGATGGAGCCAAGGCCGTGTTTATTTGGGAAAAATTATGATAATAAGGATTCAAGGAGATGAAGTGTCACCACTAAACAACACGAATTCTCATTCTATCATATATGTAACAACCATTTGAAATTAAGATAGACACCTCATACTATGTCATTGTTGGAGTCTTCATACTTCATGGGAATTTGGTGTAATCTCACCATGAGACACTATTTGACATGATTCACAGATACCCCACATATGACAATGATATTTACTCCATTGTCTAAGCATGTTGACAATGGAAGTACTATATTCTAGGGAAATAAATAGTGATCCACACAACCACGTGCCTCTATAATTTATGAAAACATGGAGAAGGTAATTGTATAACAACCACCATCAAAATCATTCCATGTACCTTCAAAAAATCCACCTTAACATAAATTAAAAGAAGAGAAGCACCAACCAAGTTGTGTCATACAACCTACATTGACTATAATTGTGGAACTAACCACATTCGTTAATTGTTTTGAACATGAGACTTAATAGTAGCCCTGGATGTATGGCATAGATCCAAACTTCATTTCTACGTACCAAACATTGATCATAGGGAAACAAGTGGTAAAATCTCACCACCAAGATGGATGTCTCTACCATATATGCCATCTATTGTTATAGCAATTTTTTCCACACTCTATGCATCACGATTTGGTGGCCTTCCCTTTCCCTCTGTAGACTCAATTCCCCCATTTTTCTAAATCCAAAGTAAAAAATTCAAATTTTTGTGCATATACGCGAGCTACAGTTAAACAACTTGTGAATACTCTGGTTGCTCCCTTACAGCCTTTATACATCAGGTTTTGGGCTCAAAATCAAATATATTTTTGGTTTTCCATGCCAAGTCATGAGATCCATAACCCTTGACCTTTCATATGTTTGAAACGCCCCGATTCAACCCTTCAATTCCCTTTGGAGAATATAAATTGATCCATATACAAGCCTTGATAAAGAGGAGAAAAAGTTGATAGAAAATACACTCTAGAGAAATTTCTTCTCATATTGATTTTGCATCCCTTTGTCCTTCAATTCTGAACTTCCCTTATGTTTATCCCCCATTCTCTCCCTATTTTGTGAAGGAGGAACCCAATTAATCCTAAAACTTGTGAGCTTTCCTTGTGGAGGATTGAAGTGGTGAAGGCCCAGGTGGAGGGACTTAGTTCCTCCGTTATGAAGAGTATCGATAAAGAAGGTTGTCACCTATGTACTTTTGTTGATTATATTAATACAAATACTCTTTTCTCATCCAATTATATGTTGCAAGTGTTTGTATTATTTTCCATGGGTAAATTTGCTATACATGTTGGTGGAATATGCTAGTTTGTATGCTAACATTTCATATATTTTCCATATGATTGTTTATATTGGATGTTGAGGACAAGTTATAGGTATCAAGCATTGAATCATGAACTCAATGTTGGTCTCCTACGGACGTCCGGGAGAGGTAGGATTCTAACCTTTTGTTGGCATTTCCATTTGTCTATCATACTTGAGATTAGAGTTTATTTATGGGTGTCATTTTGTCTATTGTGGTCTTACCCCAAACCATAGAGAGTTATTCCTTGTAATAGAATTGGTGACTCCACTAGGGAATTCTCCCTTTTGGGGTTAGTTGGTGATTTTTCTCTTTGATTTCTCTCTATTTTCATGAGTTTCTATGTCACATGTTGTTTAACAGCCTCTACATTGATTTATATCTGAGTTTCTTGGCCTAGTCCTTACCCAGTCAGTGTATTTCTTGGAATACGTAGGTTTTCCCTTCACAGTCATGTACATACATGTGTTGTCAGTGTTTAGGGCACATACATACACTTTTGTTCTCTAAATGGTTGGGTACACCTTTTTCTAAGGCTTTTTGGCTCAATATGGTGTTTGTTGGGTGAGTTCTAAGTGTTTTTTAGTCTTCTTGGGTCTTTCTCCAGTCTGTTGAGTGCTTGCAGTTGGATAGGAAGTTGTGTCATTGTTTAAATTTTGGAAAACTTGTTTCTTGTCATGTTTCTCATTTCTTTAGTCCTTGCATTTTGGTTTGAGTATTAGATTCTTGTTGTCTTGCTTGGCTTGTCTACCTGTGCTTGAAATAGGGTATATCTGAGAGGTTTTTTATTCATTCTTTTCATTTTCATTCCCTTATATTGAAAATACAAAAAACAAAAATGGTTTTTTCATTTCACTTGAAGCATTTTCACTTTTGTCTAGATCGCATTAGTCTTGGCATCTTAGGAAAGATTGCATTGTCATTAAAATTGAAGAGATTGCATCTTGTGCAAGGAATTTAGAACCATACCATTTCTTTTGTGCTTATTTTATATGATGAGTCATAACACCATTAGTTTCATGACCGCACCTCTTGAGTAAGAAGAAGCCACTAAAATTAACGCTCAATAATTAAAATTGTCTATAAAAGATTTTATTTTTTAGGGTACACAAACAAGTTTAGGATTTAGGGCCATGGAATAGGATTTTGTGAGTAAACTTCTCCAAGACTAAAAAATTCAACATGTGCGTCTGTCCAGGGAGTAGTGAAACCCATTGTATAATTGGTGTCCTCAGGAGTCTCCACTAACACTGGAGTTAAGCACAAGGTCATGCGAAGTTGGTTGAAAAGATAGCCCTCCAATACCTTCCTAGCGTTAGAGATATTTCTTGGGTTTTATTCATATATGGGGGTTCATGGAGTACCTTGGTTCTTCTTGAGCTTCGAGCTTAGCTACCCTACCCATACAATGGACCTCACTTGTGACTATGTGCCTGAGAATTGATTGTACCATGGTGACCTTAGTTTCTGATACTAGGTATCCACACAGGTTACTTGTAGGGGTTATTCTATAGGTATCCTGAGTCAGATAGGGATCAGAAAACACACAGAATTTATGGACGATTTTATCTCCAGAGGGATATGACTGATCATGATGTGAATCCCCCATGGTTCCTTATAATTGATTTTTTTACCTCCACTCTATTTTTCAGGAGTCTCATCCCCTCCTGGGAGAGGCATACCTCCTTTAGTTAGGGAGGCCCATTTTTAGCCATCCTCTCTTATTTGTGTGCATTGGCTTCTAGTTTTATTTAGGAGTGTGCTCTTTGTATATTAGTTGGCCTTAGTATTTTGCTTTGCGTCACACATTTTGAGTCATTGTGGAGGGATATCAGCCTCTCCATCGGTCTCGTCAACTCTTGAATCAATTATCACAGTTTGGTCTGATACTGAATCTGCCTCCTAAAAGGTGTAGAATTAATAAATGTGGTACATACATCTCCATCTCTTAGGATCACGATCATCCCATTCTGAGTATTGATCCAAATCCTACCTCTGTTATGGTTAGTGGAGTCCCTGTGACTCCCTCACCATCAGTTACCTGGATTCCTACAACTCTCTCAGGTAGTTCTACCATGTCCATGAGCTCAACTCACTCCATGGGGATGAGTCCTTATGTATTTTCGATTAGTATGACTCTAAAATCATCGAGCTCCATTTCCCTAGCACATTTTCAACATGAATTCTTGGTTATAGTGTTCATTCAATGCCTTTGGTCTATAATACTTTTTCTTTTGGTATGTCGAATATGACTTTGCACGTGTCATCCTCCATTTCGACATCTAACGTCAATGTTATTTTTGGTTTAGGGGGAATTTCGCCTCCTTATAATCCTTTCCCTTTTGGTGGGGCTCATATCCCCTAGTCATTTCCTATGGTAGGGGGTTGGAATACTCCTTCCTCCTGACCCAATCCTATTTATAATTTTCAAGGATGGAATGGACAAATGGGCGGTGTTTCTACTTCATATATCTCGTTCGTCCATCCGTCGTCCACAATTCATTTTCCCTTGAATTATTTTCTTATGTAAAAACCTCCTCTAACCTCTAGTATTACATCAGGGTGGAATCAATTTTCAGATCTGGGAAACCCCCCACACAAATTTCCTTCATCGGGGGGAAGTGTATATGTTATAGCGATATTTGCCTCACCATTGCTATCTTGCACAGAGGGCTTTTTTCCATTTCCCTATGCAAACTTGTCATCCCTTTTTGATGAATCAAGAGCCAAAAATATACATTTTCCACATATACTCTCTCTATCAGTTATGCAAGATGCGTATACGCAGGCTACTCCACTGTAGCCCGCGTACATCGGTATTTGTGCCAGAAAATACAAAATGAGGTTGGGTTTCCATGTCACGACAGAAGATCTCTAATCCTTGGCCTTCCACATACTGGAAACATTCTGACTCGGCCCTTCAGTTGCATTCTGAAGGCTATAAAAGCACAATTTCGAGCTATGGAAAAGGAGGAGAAATAATTCAACTTTGAGAGCAAAGTTACTCTGGAGAAATTACTTCATATTGAGTTTGCATCCCTTTGTCCCTTAAGTTTGAACACAGTGTTCAGCCCCCAAGCTCTTTCCCTATTGTTGAGAGAACCTCATTGACTCTCTCTTGTGAGCTTGGCTTTGGTGGAGTATTGAAGTGGTGGAGGCCTAGTTGGAAGGAACTTGGTTTCTTGGTTTCGAACCGTACCGACACGGAAGTCTGTAATGTTGTCACTTCTACTGATCAATTATTAATAGAAATACTCCTTTCCCATCCTATTGGTATATTGCAAATGTATGATTATTATCCATGGGAATGTTTGTAATGTTTATTGATGGATTATGCTATCTAATGTGCTAACCCCTTTATATCATCACTATATACTTACTCTGCTCGTTTGTTAAGAACTTATTGCAGGTATAAAGATTTGGGTCGAAGTGCTCAACAATGGAACACCATCAAGCATTGGATCGTGTTAAGCCCTAATATTGGTTCATTACCCCTTAATTGGGGCATATTATATTAGTAATATTATTTTATTTATGTCATCTTTAGGCCATTAGTTGTAATTATACCTCCTAGTCTCCTATATATACCAAGGAGACATTTTCATTTTGAATCATCTTGGACTTGAACATTTAAGTGGGGTAAAAGGAGGTTTCCCCCTCGAAGAGGCTTATTATCTGAAATTATCTCTTTTTCAAGGCGTTGAGTACTTTTTATGAGGATTTTCTATGCTATATTGATATTTGGTTCTTAACATATGGTATCAGAGCTCAAGGTCTTGGGGTTTCGCTACTACATCTGAGACACCTTGGAATTTTTGCTATAACTTTTTTTCTACAATGTTTCCAAAGGAACGGCTTGGAGGATATTTATTATACGGATCAAGGTACGTTGGGTTCAAAATTCAGCTCCTGAGGCCTTATACTTTCAGAGATACATCCTATACAAGATAGGGTTCTGGAATCATCCTGAACTGAGTCATTGCGGAATTTTCGCTATAAAAACTTTTATGCAATGTTTCAGACCCTAAAATATGGAGGCTATTTACAGAAATTAGTAATGTATCTTTAGTAAAAGGTTCAGCTTCTGGGTCATCTTAAATTTGTATATACACCCTGTGTAAGATAGGGTATCTGACTAGTCCTATTGACTAGTCTCAAGAAGGTGTTCCAGGTAAAACAATCATAACTTCTTCCTAGAGTATTCAAATTGTGTGGGAC
>ML783660.1:241223-257431 GCA_009831015.1 Picea engelmannii
TATGCTCACTAGATGTTCAAACATCTAAGCCATCTATTCCTCAAGATCTCCAAAGGATCATTGATAAGCATTCCAAAGTATTTGAAGATATTCCCAAAGGTCTTCCACCCACTCGAAATCATGATCATGAAATTTACCTAATTTCTGGGAGTGTTCCTCCTAACATCAAGCCATACAGATACCCTTATGCCCAGAAGAGTGAAATTGAGCGCATGGTTGAAGAAATGTTAGAGGCTGGCATTATTAGACCTAGCCAAAGTTCTTAGTCTCCTATATATACCAAGGAGACATTTTCATTTTGAATCATCTTGGACTTGAACATTTAAGTGGGGTAAAAGGAGGTTGCCCCCTCGAAGAGGATTATTATCTGAAATTGTCTCTTTTTCAAGGCGTTAAGTACTTTTTCTAAGGATTTTCTATGCTATATTGATATTTGGTTCTTAACATATCGAGGTAGTCCTCTTTCTTATCTTGCACATTAGTTTATATAGCATATGTTGGAATTGAGTTTATTTCTGCAGTCATACCTGTCTGTTGTGGTTTACCCTTGTCCATAGAGAGTTTTTCCCTCATAATAGTATATCCTCACATGGGTAATCAGTATCATATCGCTTTTTCCTTGCAAGCGTTCCCATATGGGTGTCGGGAAATGAGATACACTTCCACACCAAACCTAGAAGAAGAGGAGAATAATTTAATCTAGAACATAAATGACAAATCAATCACATAGTACACAGAGAGTTTACCCTGGAAACCCAAACTGGGAAAACCATCATTCCTTGAGTGTCATGCTCTCTTGTTGTATTATTCAATCTAAATAAAAGGCTACATGTCTAACTTTGTTCCACACCTAAGACACAATCGACAGCATACCCTCTTTCATGCGCAAGAACAACTCTATAGCCAATTTGACTTACATTTTCATGACCAGCAACCTACATCTAAAGATTTCTCTAAATATTGGTTATCTTACGATTCATTGATTAGCCTTTATGGCCTTACAACATGCCTCTTTATAGGATTTATAACAAGAAAAAACCTAAATACATGGCTCCCAAAAATAGTTACATATCCATGCAAATCATTGGCTACAAATCCTGTGAATCTTGGGATTTTATTACAGTCGACTCCAAGTCGAATTACCAATCGACTACCAGTCGTCCTTCATTCAGTCTTCATTCGATCGCCACATGCACGTCTATCGACCTCTTGTCGGTTAACCTCTTCAAATTTTTGTCGATGTCTTTACCATGTCGAACCTCCTCGACCTTCGACTTTGAATTTACCTAATCAACTAACCTCGACCTTCGACTTGTTGTCGATATACCTCGACCCTCGACCTATTGTCGATCCACCTCGACTAGAATTTCACTACAAATAATATAACAACCCAACATTCTCCCACTTGTTCTCTTCTTTTTTGAAACCAAGATATTCCTGAACTTTCATTCACAAACCCAAGGCAACAATTTCAATTGCCTCTCTGCACCAAGAGAACTTCACAGAAATCAAAGACTTGGTCAACAAATCTGTTATGTTTTCCAATTTGTCTACTTTCTCCAGCAGCATCTTGTTACTTTCCACCATGTCTCTCACAAAATAGTATTGTACATCAATTTTCTTAGTCTTCGAATGATAAGCATGGTTCTTTTCGAGAAATATTGCACTTTGACTATCACAATGTATCTTTATAGCTCTCTACTCAAAACTGATTCCTGAACACGGCCTTTGCAGCCATACTGCTTCCTTGCTTCCATGAGTGGTTTACATGTATTCATCATATGTTGTTGGTAAGGCTACGACTTCATGTCGCTTACTCGTCTAGCTTATTTCTCCACTAAACATATTGAATACATATCCTTTGGTCAACCTCCATCGATCTAGATCTCCATCCCACTTGGCATCGACAAAGACATGTACATTTAGTTTACCATTCTCACCTCTAGGTTTTCCTTGGTAGCATATATCATAGTCCTTCATACCACACAAATACATGAATACTCTCTTGATAGTTGTCCAGTGCTCCTTCCCCGGTGTCGACATGTACCTTCTCAACACTCCCACTACATGGGAAATGCTTGATCGAGTACAAACCATCACATACATTAGACTACCAAAAACACTTGCATAGGGAACATGTGCCATGTCCTCTATTTCTCCCTATGTCTTTGGACACTGTTCAACAGTTAACCTTTCTCCCACAAGAATTGGCACCTTTACCAGTTTGTAATCCTACATGTTGAAATGTTTCAAAACTGTTTCAATGCACTTCATCTTATTCAACTAGATATTTCTATTGGATCGATCTCTCCTAATCTCCATTCCCATAATGAATTTAGTTGCACCGATATCCTTCATGTCAAACTTGGAGGATAGCTTCTTCTTCGCCTCCTTTATTGTGTCCATGTTGTTTCCAATCAACAATATGTCATCGACATACAAAGCTACATATATGAAATTCCCACCTTCTTCCTTGGAATATATGTAGTGATCAACTTTGCTTATCACAAATCCTAAACTAAGGATGTATGTGCCAAAATTCTAGTACCACATCCTTGGAGATTGGATTATACCATAAAGGAATCTTTTCAGTTTACACACCAAATATTTATTTCCCTTTACTACAAATCCTTCAGGTTGTTTCATGTAGATTTTCTCTTCTAGGTCCCCATGTAGGAACGTTGTCTTCACATCCATATGTTCTATTTCTATATCAAAGGTTGAAGCCAAATACATTAGTACTCTAATGGAAGTTAATTTTGCAACAAAGGAAAAAATATCACCGAATTCGACTCCCCTCGACTTGGGAATATCCTTTCGCTACCAGTCGAGCTTTGAACTTCTTGAATTGTCTCGTGGCATTCATATTCTTCTTGAATACCCATTTGATACCGATGGGATTTATTCCACTAGGAAATTTGACTACATCCCACGTATCATTCTTGTGCAAGGATTCCATCTCTTCGACCATGGTGTCATTCCACAATTTACCCTCTACCGAGTCGATTGCCTCACCAACCAAATTGGGCTCATCATCGATGGCAGTTAACACGAATGTAGAACCAAAGTCGGGTGGAATATTACTTTCGACTAGTTTTATTACTCTTCTAACCTCCTTACCACTAGATTCTATTGCTCCACCTCTTCCTTTGATTCAGTCAACTCATCTGAATCATCTTCTTCCTTCCTCGGTTCAAATTGCACTGTCTCATGATTATTCTCGATCTAAACAATTTATTCAGGCTTAGACTTACCTCTGACTTCTCTGAAGACCATATATAGATTATACATTTTTCTTCTTGATGCAGAATCCCATAGCCTATATCCTTTCATTTCTTCTTTGTACCCAATGGAAATACATTTGATGTCCTTCTTGTCTAGCTTGCTTCTCTTTTTCTTGGGAAAACGCACAAATGCATCACATCCAAATACTTTAATATGTGAAACCGAAGGATTCTTACTCGACCATACCTCATGTGGAGTCATTTTGACTAGCGTCGATGAAGGATACATATTCACTAGATATCTTGCAATGGCGGCTGCCTCCGCCCAAAATTCTTGTGCGATACCAGCACCATTGAGCATGCTCCTTGTAGAATTTGTCAATGTTATGTTCATTATCTCAAAAACTCCATTTTTATGTGGGGTATAGGTGTGGTATTTTTTTTTTCTATGCCACACTACTTCCAGAACTAATCAAATTATTTTCCACAGAATTCACCACCATTGTCAGTTCTCAGCACCTTAATCTTCTTATATGTCTGGTTTTCTACAATATCTTTAAACTCTTTAAATTTCTCGAAAAACTTTGATTTATTTCTCAAGAAATATATTCATGTCTTCCTGGATAAATCATCTATGAAGGAGACATAATAAATGGATCCACCAAGTGAAAAAAATGTAACCGGGCCAAACACATCACTATGCACCAATTCTAGAATCTCATTTTCCCTTGTCGCTTCAGATGGGAATCTCACCCGACTTTTTTTTCCATATATGAAATGTTCACAAAAGTCGACTTCTAAACCACATTCAGGAAAACCTTCAACCATACCTTTTTTGTGCATAGATAGATGTATTTTTTCTCCAATGTGTCCCATCCTCTCGTCCCATAGCATGGTCGGGTTGATTTTATCATGTCTTGTTGAGTCAGTATGTACCGACTCATCCCGAGTCGAATCGAGTTGAATCGAAGTCAAGTTGAATTCAGGAGAAACGATGTTGTTTCATCTAGTAAAGTTGAAATTCCCTAACATCTTGTATAGGGATCCAATCTGAACACCTCGCACCTATAACCATCTTGCATGAATCCTTCTGAAACAAAGTGTTCACTCCAACATCACTCATCTTGTTGACAGATATCAGGCTTCTTCCAAAACTTGAAATGTGTAGCACACCTGAAAGGGTTCTTTTCCTCCCATCCTGTAGTATCAGTCAAACTCTTCCTTGTCTAACAATTTTAGTTTTCAAGTCATCCCCCAATAAAACATCACCTTCATCATATCGTTCATACTCGCAGAACCATTCTCTATGTGGTGTCATATGATAGTATGCTCCTAAGTTGATAAACCAAATAGCTTGATCCGATTGTGTACTGGTCGATGCTAGGTACACATCACCTCCCTTATCTGGGGTCATCTTTCTATCAACCAACTACTTCTCGTTGGATCTCATACTGACTTCCATCTCCCTCAACTTATAGTCCTTTTTGTAATGCCTAGCTTTACCGCATTTCCAGCATCTTCTTGTCGACTGAACCAGGGATTTAGATATACCCTTCGACTTAGAATTCCTACCACAGAATTTTCCTTTAGCTCTTTCAACAAGTCGATCTCTCACCATTAAATCATCTTTGGTCGATCCTTCCATTTTATTTCTTCTCATTTATTCTAACATTAGAGAAGAAACCATGTATTCTAGAGCTAGTGTTGTTATATTACTCCCTATAGCCATGACTAAGTTATCCCAGGAGTCTGCCAAAGAACATAATATGCATATAGACTTCTCCTCCTTTGTGATTTTAATATCCACAGACAATAATTGGATTAAAATGGTATTAAACACATTTAAATGCTCAGTCATTGAACTTCCATCACTCATTCTCAAAAGATACAATTTCTTTCTAAGAAACATCTTATTTCCCAGAGATTTCAACTGGTATGATCTTCCCAGCTTGTCCCATAGTTTCTTGGCCGAATCTTCACCTGAAACATTCAAAAGTACCGAATATGCAAGACAAAGTTGAATCGTACTTATTTCTCTTCTTTCAAGTTTCTCCCATTCTTCCGTCGACGTGCCTGTCGGTTGGGTACCTGGATAGACTATTTTCCATTCTTCTTGATCTACAAGAAGATATTTCATTTTAAGGTTCTAAAGCTCAAAATTTTGTCCATTGAATTTTCCAATCTCTATTCTTGAATTGCTTGCCATTCTTTACCACAATATTTAACACAATTTATGACTTACAACTCTTACTGTACCTAGGAATTATCTCTCAGATTCAACATTGGTAAATCAAGATCTGATACAACCCTCAAAGATTAACATAGCTCAGATACCACTTGTTGGGAAATGAGATACACTTCCACACTAAACCTAGTAGAAGAGGATAAGAATTTAATCAAGAACATAAATGGCAAAGTAATCACACAGTACATATAGATTTTACCCTGGAAACCCAAACCAGGAAAACCAACATTCCTTGAGTGTTCTTCTCTCTTTTTGTCTTATTCAATCTGAATAAAAAGTTACATGTCTAACCTTGGTCCACACCTAAGACAAAATCAACATCATACCCTCCTGCATATGAAAGAACAAACATGTATCCAATCTGGCTTACGTCTGCATGACCAGCAACCTAAATCTAAATATTCATCTAAAGATTATTTATCTTATGATTCATTGATTATCCTTTATGGCCTTACAACACACCTCTTTATAGGATTTACAACAGGAAAAACCCTAAATACATGGTTCCCAAAAACGATTATAGATCCATGCAGATCATTGGATAAAACTTTCATGAATCTCGGGATTCTGTTAAAGTCAACTCCAAGTTGGATTACCAGTCGTCCTTCATTCGGTCTTTAGTCAGTTTCCACACGCCCACCTATTGACTTCTTGTCGATTGACCTATTTGACTTGTTGTCGATGTATTTACCATGTCTAAATACCTCGACCTTCAACTTCGACTTTACCTAGTCAACTAACCTTGACCTTCGACTTGTTGTCGATCTACCTTGACCTGTTGTCAATCCACCTCGACTTCAACCGTCAATCGATCCACCTCGACTAGACTTTCACTGAAAATAATATAACAACCCAATAGTGGGATGATACCTTCATAGCCTTTCACATCACCAACCTATTTGAATCATGTTGAATACAAGCAACCAGTCATTGAGTCATGTGCAAGCTACTAGCCTCTACAAGTCATTCTAAGAACATCTCACCGGCCACAGCAAGTCATTTTGCAGGCATTAATACGATTGAGAGGCCTAGACATATACGACATAATCCCAAGTTCCTTTGTATACTTTTCAAAGGAGATCACCTAACTTGTTTGTTCCCTGCTATTGTCGTGGTGCAAGAAGCATGGTCCTTGTCTGATGGCCTTTCTAGTTCTGAGTCATATTCGGTTGTCCAACAATCTAATCAATCTTTGGTTGATGAAGTGGTCGTGTCGATGCAATATTCATCTGATCCCACTCTTCTCTTGGAGAGTGACAAGTCTAAGGAAGTGACATCATCGATGCAATCTTCATCCAATCCTACTCTTCTTTTGGGGAGTGATGCATCTTTCGACCATGTCCTTGGAATTTCCATTTTAGTACCTTTTGAACAAGGGGGCATTCCACTCTCTCTGAGTACACTCCCTCCAATTCCTAGGACGGTTTCCTTTGATTGGAATGATCTTGTAGAGCCTCTCCTTCCTTCTTATGCACCCTTCCAGATAATGGTTGGAGTTAATAAAATAGGTGTTCGTCGATGTATTGTAGATGAAGGATCATCTCCAAGTATTTTATCCTCCTCAGCTTGGAAATATTTGGGTTCTCCCAACTTGTGTCTTCTACCAATGATTTTTTGGATTTCGACAGAAGACCTAGTGAATGTCTTGGGATTCTTCCTTAGTTTCCTATTACGTTAGGTGGGAAGATTGTTCTAGTCGATCTTTTAGTGGTGTGAGGGTATTTAGACTTTAATATGTTTCTTGGGTGTGATTATATTTATGCTATGAAGGTTTTGGTGTCCACGTTATTTCGTGTGACTTCCCTCACAATGAAATCATTGTCAATATTGATCAGATTTTGTTTAATAATCATCATCCTTTTTTGACTCGACCTCAAATATCCCCTTTGTGGGTTTCTTATTTTCGAGTATACTCTTCCCCACCACAGGTGTAATATGTGGAGTCTTATCCTCGGTGTTCATTTCCTCCTGAGAAGGATCCTTTACAGTTACATTCACCTTTTGGAGAAAAGGTATTGGAAATTCATCAGGTGTTTGATTTGATGTGGGAAAGGAAGATCTATCTCCCCCCTATTGGCCCAAGTAATCTGGTGTTTCCTCTTGAGTCTTATATTTTTGTTTGTGAGACCTCGAGTCTTGGTATTTATGAGTTGTCGATCCCCTGTTTCATGGATGTTGAGTTGCCTTCATATGAGGCTATCGTTGAAGATATGATTTTGTATTTTAGACCTCTTCCTAAACTAGAAACTTTACAAGTTGGTTACCAAATAATCCCTTGGCTTGAGCATAGAAATGGGCTCTACCTGGAGAACTACTATGCATAAGTCACAAGGTTGTGCGGTCCTTTGTACTTATTGTACTTTTAGTTTTTCTTGTTTTTAAGTTTTGTATCCCTTAACACATGTTTTATCATAGGTTTTTATATTGGACTTATTAACTTCTAGGTAAGTGTTTTTAATCTTATATACAGGAATTTGGAGACATTTTCTTTGGTACGTTTCTTTATGTCGATTCATTCTGACAGGTTTTGATCTCGAAAATGGCATATAGGTTAGATTTTCCCCTCTATGCATTTTTGCATTATCCATTTCTTGTATCATTTGACCTTAGGATCAACCCCACTGAGTTGCAACACGAAACCTTCTTTATTGTTTATAAGTGTTGTAATTCATGTGGTAGAGCCTACCTTCCATGGGTGTCCTAGATTAGACCCCTTTTGCGTTTTGGCGCCCATGTTGTAATTTTTCTATTAGGCTCAGGAGTCATGTTTAGCCATGTCGTGACATTACGTTTGAACTTCATTCTTATTACTCAATCTAGGTTCTGGCCATTACCTACAGGACTCCCCCATTATATGATTCTCACAGCAGCATCCAGGAGTCTTATTTAATCTCTTTTCAACCTATTGAAAAATGAAAAGATTGTCGAGTGAGCTCGTCTCTTTCATACTCTTTAAATGGATTTGAGAGGACATCTATTTCGGTATAATTTTAATCCTTTTCCAAACCAAGTAGACTAATTACGAAAAAGGAAAACTCTAGTCAACATTGGCTAGAAGAGTTTTCATTGGTATTGTTTTATTGTTTTTCGGGCGCAAGGGACTAAATCTACGAAAAATAACACTAGTGTAGGTTCCTTCCTAATGTCGAGTTGTAATTTCATTTCATTATCTTGCACGCATTGTTGATCCTAATGGTGCATCCCTCTTTCTCGTTATAATCCTATTTCCCCAAAAATTCTTGGAATTCTCCAAGAAGTACCTTCCATATATCCTTTGCATCTTGAGACCCTTCACCCCACGAGGAAACATCCCCCCAAGTGTCCATATATTTCATTTGTTCCCTTGCATCGAGCATAGGTATGTTCCACTGCATGGAACTAGTTAGCTTATTCACGAACCTTGTTTCCTCTCTTGTATCATGGAATTCTTTCACATCTATGAAAAAGACAAAAAAAGTGGGGNGAAGAGTATTGTCTCATATCGGAAACATTCATGTCACCTTTGAACAGAGAAAAAAATTTTGATTCCATTCATAAAAATATTGGGTTTAGTATGGCCTTAGGAATTTGAACTTGTTACTCAGAGTTTTACTCCTCCGACTGGTTATTCTTCCAGTCCCTATGGAGATTTTGCCAATGCCTCCTGCATCACAAAAAAATTTCAATGTTCATTCTTCAGTCTATGTTTCCCGATTTATCCCTCTGTCTCATGCAGTGGTTCGAAGGAATTCTAAACCTATGTCTTCCATTCCTCAGAATTATTTACTTCACATGTCGGCCTTCCCCTTACAAGTGAATCTCAAAATCACATGAATTTTTTGTCCTACCTTGCACCCTAGGCCTACTTTCATCATTGGTAGGTGAGCTTGAACCCAACAGATGACATCTCTCCATTGGTCGCTAACCAGGTGGTTTCCCTTGTGTTCGATGGCAAGAAATATATTCACACCTTTGGATTCGTGCAATGTATTGGATTCCATTGGACCTTATTGGTGGTTTCCTCACCTTTGTCAGTAGTTTTCATTATTTATTGTTATTCAGAGGATCACTTTCATGTACGAATTACATCTGGTGCACATGAGAGATGCACATGGGCATTGGTTCATGCATATCATGTTCATCCGAGTTCTTCCTAATCATCAAAGTATTGATTTGTACCTTGTGTTGGATTATGATATATACCTTAATGCTCTCCTTTTAGTGGATCTCATTCCATCCACTTCAACGCATCTACTCTGGAATCGATATATAGAGTCATTAGAGTACCTAGAGGCTTGCATTTATCAGTGGAAGGTTCTCTCGCCATCGACAGTTGGGAATACATCAATGTCTCATGCTCGATGAATTCCTCAAGTGTTTGAAATCAACACCTTTATTCACAATTTTCCAATGTACTTGGTGCTTTGATGCCTACTTTCATCATCGGTGGGTTGTCTTGCATTTTTTAATGGTATACCTCAATGACCAGTAATCAAATGAAATCTCATTGTCTTCAAATTCAACTCCTTTATTCACACAATGTAGACTTGCACCATTAGAAGCTAGTGTAGACAACCTCCAGTACAATAGCAACACCTCATACACGTTGTTTTCTTTCATCATACCAGTACCTATATGACTTCAATTATCATGGGAGATCATATTGTACTTCATTGTATACAAATATCGTCGGTTGATTTTGAGACCAGACTCCACTGTGTCTTGTTCGTGACTATGACCACCTATGGCATAAATCTACTTTGTATTTCCTATATATTCACATGGATATGCAGTTTACTTCATATTTTCATCCATGTGTACACAGTCAATATCTAATGCAATATTGTGATAGGTGACTAGTTCCTCCAGTTGGGTCCTCACTACTCCACTTCTGGGAATGGTAATGTATTTTGGCCATCGTGATTTCTCCTCTGACCTCACACATTAGGGGGCATCTGTTATAGAAATTGTTTCCACACTCTATGCATCATTCTTTGGTGGCCTTCTCTTTCCCTATGTAGACTCAATTCCCCCATTTTTCTCAACCCAAAGTCAAAAATTCAAATTTGCGTGCATATATGCGGGCTACAGATAGACAACTTGCATATACGTGGGTTGCTCCATTACAGCCCACGTACATCGGGTTTTATGCTCAAAATTAAAAATGTTTTTGGTTTTCCATTCCAAGTCGCGGGATCCATAACCCTTGACCTTTCATATGTTGGAAACGCCCTGATTTGACCCTTCAATTACCTTTGGAGGCTATAAATTCATCCATATACAAACCTTGTGAAAAAGGATAAAAATTGATAGCAAATACACTCTGGAGCAATTTTGCCTCATATTGATTATGCATTCCTTTGTCCTTTAAGTCTAAACTTCTCTTATGTTCAACCCCCAATCTCACCCTATTCTGTGAAGGAGGAACCCAATTACTCCTAAAACTTGTGAGCTTTCCTTGTGGAGGATTGAAGTGGTGAAGGCCCATGTGGAGGGACTTAGTTTCTTGGTTCCGACAAGTGTCGATACAGAAGGTTGTCTCTTTTCTCATCTAGTTATATGTTGCAAGTGTTTGTATTATTTTCCATGGGTAAATTTTCTATACATGTTGATGGACTATGCTAGTTTTTATGCTAACATTTCATATATTTTACATATTCTTGTGGATATTGGATGTTGAGGACAAGTTGCAGGTATCAAGCATTGAATCGTGATCTCAACGATGGTCTCCTATAGATGTCTGAGAGAGGTAGGATTCTATCTTTTTTTTGGAATTTCCATTTGTCTAGCATACTTGAGATTAGAGTTGATTTTTGGGTGTCATTTTGTCTATTGTGGTCTTACCCCAAACCATAGAGAGATACTCCTCATAAAATATATGTGTTCCTTTGAGAGAGAATGAAAATATGATTTAGGAGGCACAATATAGTTAGGTGGAAAAACATTTCAACATAGAGAAGATAGTAGATGTGTTGCATAAGTACTTCTACTAGCCGAAGCCCTAACATGTTGTCAACGTATATATCAAATCATGCATTGTGCCTATGCCATAGGTAAACTTGTAATGAAGAATAGGGGACTATACACTCTTCTACCCACCCCAAATAAGCCTCAAGATTCAATATCCATGGTTTTATGTCAATTCTTCCCTAACCAAGCATGCTAATGATTCTATTTTTCTGGATGTTGATCAATTATATATGATGAAAAATTTTGCATCCTACAAGAAAAGTGTCATATAAAAATCCACTGTGAAGATTTTCTATATTTGGATTCATTTTGAGTTGCCAAAGGTTGTTGTTTCTAATAGGAATAAATTATTCCCAAGTATATTTTGATCCAATGTTTGGTCCATGATGGACACCAAGTTATCCAAGTTGATTTATTTCCATCCCCATACCAATGGACAAACATAGCTATTCAATTTGATGCTTGTACATATGTTATGAACATAATATATAATAATACGTATAAATCCATCATAAATAGTTAATGAATAATAATGAAGAGACACCTTCCCAGTGAAAGGTCACGTCTCTTCACGGAAGGGAACCCCTGTGTAGGTATATAAGGCCCTCATTCTTATTGTACTCATTATCTCATATTCATATACATTATTATTTAATATATTATCATTTATGGATTATAACCTATTGTCCTACCTACATTGGGTATTTAACTGGTGAATCGGCTTGGTTCACCACAGTGAGATGAACAAAGTTCGTCGCGCACAAATAATCATAAGATGATTACAAATCAGAATGAGGGCTTGCTTATATACCCACGCAAGGGTGCCCTTAACCAATAGTCATGTCCTTTGAGACATGTCCTTTCATTATTAATAATTATTATTTTTTAATTATCATTTAATTATTATGTTATTAATATCGATTTTATATGTATATTTATGTTCATAACATTGCCTTCCCCTTAAAAATGCTTTGTCCTCAAAGAATAATCACTGGAAGGATTCCCTTTTAACTTTTGTTCTGGTACACGATGTCTTCTCAAATATTCTATGTTTGTAATTGTGACTCTCGACGAAACAAGATGATATAACCTTTGAATTCCCAAACTGATGTGTTGCATCTTTTGGGGAGTGATCCATCCCAAATCTACTTTCATTATAATTGTTTGATGATCGATTGTTCGGATGGGGATTCTCATTTTAATCTTCCCTACAAGTTGTTGATTTTGTCTTCGTTCTTTTTCAGTGTGGTAGTTTATTTGTTGGTAAGAAGAACATTGTTTATTTTCCTCTTTTCCTAGTCGTTGGTCGTAAGGACTCTTGTGATTTGTATGATGATAAAGAATCCTAATCTCTTGTGAATTTTCCTTGGAATCATATTCTTTTGATGTTTTTAGTGATTTTTCCATGTAAGCATTCTTTTGAATTTGAACGTCAACTAACTTTGTATTGGTTCCTTTTTCTACTCTCGAAATTTGAATGTCGGATAATTTCTCTATTGGATCAGTCATTGTTTCCTTGTCGACTAATGATGTTTTGTGATCTATATATTCTTGTAAATACTTCTTATCATGCTTGAGATTTTTAATCTGAGTTAATAAATCTTGATTATGTTGTCTTAATCGTAAAATTTCTTCCTTATTTTATGACCCATCATCTTTTTCTAATTCTAGATTCTCCTTTCTTTCATCCTTTAAGATTTTAATTTGTTCAAGTAACTTTTGGTTAAGGTTCCTTAGGCATGATATTTCTTCCTCTTTTTCAGTTAATTTCTCCTTGAGACCTTGATTTTCTTGTTTTGAATTTTTATTCCCTTGCTTCTTGTCTTTTGACTTTTTGATTTTAACAAGTAAATTTTGATTATGATTTTTTAATTGTAACATTTCTTCATCTCGTTCTACTAAGTCTTGGTCCATTTTTTGTCTTTTAGTCTTTAGTTCTTCATTTTGTGTGATGAGTTCCCGAATACGCTCTTTGAAGTAACAATTATATTTCATGTTAACCCATTAAAATATTTATCTTTCTCAATTTCAAACTGTAATTTTTTATTGCTCGTTTTATAATGTCCTAGTTCTCCTTCCAATATTCGTGATTGTATTTTTGAATTATCTTGATATTCTTCCATAATAAATGATTTCCCACAAATAGGACAGAAGCGATTTTTATTTTTAAAAATTGTCATATACTCAAACTCCATTTCACAAAAAGGACATTTAGTCCAAAATTTCGATTTATATATGGAATTGACCATTTTTTTTTATAAACTTGAATTGGTTTTAAGATTTATTTTTAAATTTGGATCAATTTGTACCTTCAAGGTACTTTGTACTTAAAAAAAAAATCTTCACCCTTCTTTTCTTTTTATCTTCACTTTCCTCTCTCCAATAATATTAAATACATATATTTCTTTTACACATTTTTTTATAGTTTATAAAAATTCTTATATCCACTTTAAGTAACCATTTTATTTATACTTTATAAAAATACTTTTATATTAAGTGATTTAATAGTGTCTTAATTAAATAATCTTTTAAAATGATCACCTCGGTATATACGTTACTTCTCCTTTATCCACAAATAATATATAAATCTATGCACTTTTTATAACTTTGAATATGGCCTTAAGATTATTTTGATAATATCCCTTCAATAATTAATTTGGATGTACGAGGTATGAGGTCTTTGTTTTTTAAATAATTGGTCATTTGTATTTCTTTTACTTCTTGTAATTTATTTTAATGGTTTCTCTCTTATACTTTTTGTTATACCTTGTTTTTTAAATAATATTTTTGTAATATATTATATATATTACTTGTTAGGAACCAAATATCAATATAGCATAGAAAAACCTCAAAATAAGTACTCCACGCCTTAAAAAAGAGATAAATTCATATAATAATCCTCTTCGAGGGGGCAACCTCCTTATGCCCACATAAATGTTCAATTACAAGATGATTCCAAATGAAAATGTCTACTTGGTATATATAGGAGACTAGGAGGTATAATTACAACTAATGGACTAAAGCCGACATAAATAAAATAACATTACTAATGTAATATGCCCCAATTAAGGGGTAATGAGCCACTATTTAGGGCTTAACATGCCCCTCCCCTTGAGACAAGTGTTGTCTGCAATGCTTTAGTAACTTTGGATGCTTCATTATAAAAGAATCATCTTTCCAAGTGGAATCTTCAGCCAGTAGTTTCCTCCATTTAATGAGATACTCTGAAATGGATCTATTCCTCAGCTGACGAATTCTTGTGTCAGTGATGGCTTCAGGATCCAATATGATTTTTCCTTCCTCATCAAGTTCTAGAAATATAGTTTGAATTGGGATCTTATCACCTATAACCTTCTTTAAGCATGAAACATGGAAAACTGGGTGTACTCATGAAGATGTAGGCAACTCCAATTTGTATGCCATAGTACCAATATTTTGCAACACCTTATAAGGGCCATAGTACTTTGGTGATGATTTATTATCCTTCTTGGCTTGCTTGAGGGACATATGTTTGTATGGTTGTAGTCTTAAAAACACCCAATACCCTACTTCAAAACTTCTTTCACTACGATGTTGATCTGCTTGTTGTTTCATGCGATTATGTGCATGGTCAGGTTGTCCTTTAATATTTGGAGAACTTGTCGTTGATGCTTGATGTGATCTTCCACTGCTTGAACCTTAGATTTTTATTTTAGAGAAGAAGTGATGGATGGAGGGTGGTATCCATAGAGTGCCATAAATGGTGTCATTTTTGTTGCAGTATGAAAGGAAGTGTTATACCACCATTCTACCAAGGGTAACCATTTGAACCATTGTCTTTGTTTATCAGAGACAAAGCAACGAAGGTAGTCTTCCAGACATTTGTTCACTATCTCGGTTTGTCCATCAGATTGAGGATGATAGGATGATCTATGAGCTAATTGAGTACCCAAACAATAAAATAATAATGTCCAAAAATGTCCAGTGAAGATGGGATCTCTGTCACTTACAATAATCTTTGGGCTTCCATGTAGCTTTTGAACTATCTCCATGAATGTGGTGGCAACTGTACTAGCTTTGAAGGGATGAGAGAGTGCACAAAAGTGTGCGTACTTGGTTATTCCATCAACAATATCCATGATGACACTCTTTCCTTTAGACTTTGGTAACCCTGTGATGAAATCCATGGAAACCTCCTCCCAGTGCTAACTTGGGATGGCTAATGGTTGTAAAAGACCTGGGGTCTTAATTGTTTCCACCTTATTTTGTTTGCAAACCAAACATTCTGCCACAAACCTTTGAACATTATTTTTAAGGCCATTCCAAAAAAAATCCTTCTTGACCCTATGGTAGGTTTTTAAAAATCCCGAGTGCCCTCCTACTGGAGAGGTGTTCAATTGAAATATTACCTTTTGTTTGAGTTGGGAGTTCTTACATAAATATAAGAGATCTTTGTACCATAGTGAATCATTTTTCCATGTAAATGTATCTAATGTATTGGAATCTTGTTGCAACCTTTGAATGAGAGTCCACACTTTTTAGTCATTCTTCCATTCATCCCTTGCTTCTATTATCCAATCAGGTTGGATGATTGAGATAGCACAGAGAAAGGCCTCAACATCTTCATCCTTCCTTGAGAGTGTATCTGCCACAACATTTTGCTTCCTTTTTTTATAGACGATTTCAAAATCATAACCCAATATCTTGGTTACCCATTTTTGTTGTTCTTCTAAAGATAGTCTTTGTTCCAAGAAGTATTTAAGATTATCATGATCTGTTTTGACCTTGAAGTGCCTACCTATTAGGTAAGG
>ML783660.1:261333-275883 GCA_009831015.1 Picea engelmannii
ATATTTAAATAATATATTAATATTATCTCTGGGCCCTTTTATAAACTTAGTAACTTTTTTTTTTAATGAATAATCGCTTCCTGGGCCCTTTTATAAACTTAGTAACTTTCTTTTTTAATGAATAATCGCTTCCTGGGCCCTTTTATAAACTTAGTAACTTTCTTTTTTAATGAATGATCGTGACCTTTAACTAGAGGTTTCGTTTGGGATTCCCTTTTTGACTTCTTTAACTTATATACTTCACGTTTACTCCTTGTAAAGTTATGGAGATGCACCTTTTACTCCTCCTAACTTCTTGGTAATTGTTGGTCAACTAAGTATTACGCTCATGGGTAGGATTTCACCTTTGTATTTAATACTTTGACTTTATAATTTTCTTATGTAACTTTTATATTGAAACACTTTGATTTTATTTATTTTTTCCTTTTATTCATAAACAGGTTACGTACGTATTTTGAATTTGCAGTGGAATATCTTCAAAGAAATTTTGAGTTTTTATATGGCCAAAGGCTTGAGTTGGTCAAAGACCCTCAATTCAGAGAAACTCTCAAAAACATTAATGGCCAGCAACCGGTAATCAATGGAATTCCCAAGAAGGGGCCCTGATACAAAATGAGACGACAAAGTTTGTCACACACAAATAATCCAAAATATCTTGAATATAGTAATCAAATCCATACGGACAAATATATATATATATATATATAAGAATGAATAGTAAGATGATTACAAATGAGAATGAGGGATTTCTTATATACCCACACAGGGGTGCCATTAACCAATAGTCATGTCCTTACAGACATGTTCTTTCATTATTAATAATTATTATTTATTAATTATCATTTAATTATTATGTTATTAATATCTGTTTTATATGTATATTTATGTTCATAACAACATATCTTTAGAATGTACAACTCAAATCCATGTACATGGGATGAAATTCTTCTTTATGTTCTTCACAATGACAACACAAATGTTCACAATTATATTGGCCACAATGTTTTTCATGATTGCCTAGGGTTCCAACCATTAACCCAAAATGATGCATCTCTTCCCATCGTATCAACACAAGGTCGATTTATCCCACATGCAAAACAAAGAAGAGGAAACAACTAAAATTTTTCAATTGATCCAGGACATATAGAAAAATTTCACGATATTTTGTAGAAATTCAAAGGCAAGAACAAGAAACAACATGATCAACATCAATTTCCACATGTGTTCCAAGTTAGTGACAAGGTATAGTTTCATTTGTAGAAATATAAACTCACAAACCCCCATAGGAATATTATACCACTTTAATATGGTCCTATACCATCACCATGGACATGGGTGAATTCTTTTGAAATGAATCATCCACCTTCATTGGCTTACACCATGTATTTAATGTGATTCTACTTCAACCATACTTTCCACCTCTTGTGGACACCTCAAGGGTGGCAAATCACTTGGCCACTACATAGTTCAATATTGACTACATTGAGCAAGAAAAAATGGATTGGATCATGGACACCAAGTTAAAGAGAACCTGCCAACAAAGCATACAACAGTATTGTCTTTTCAAAGAAAGTGTTTTCTTCACTAGGGAAAGTGGTTAACCGAGAACCACATCTAGCATAAATTCCTCCATTTGATATAGGAACTTAAAACAATAATGGTGATTATTTCTACTCAAGGGGGGAGGATTGATCCAAGGGAGAATCAAAGACATCTCATAAATAGTCATGATACTAGTATTTTTATGTTTCTGAACTTCCAACTTATTTTTCGAGGCCTTCCCTTGTGTTTTTCAAGGGTGATACTCCCAAAAATCGAGTAATTGACGTGATGTTCTGATTTTTTTTCCAACAAGATAAAGAAGATCCAAATCAAAGCACAAAGAAAAATTGTATGGTTTTGAAAAGGCTCCCTTTTTTCGAATGGCTTATATTTATCCATCTCAATGTTCCCACTCAATCCTAACTTCATGCTAGGATTAGGGTTCTTGCATATTTTATGTTATTTGATTTTTGCAAATGATTGTAGCCATTGCATATTTTCTTAGAGATAAGCTATCACTTTTTTAGCCTCTCTATATTGTTATGTATGTTGCAATGTTTTTTACCATTGATTATTGATAGAATTTGGTTCTCACTATAATACTTGTATTTCGATACTATATCTTCTTTTCTCTCTATAATATTATGTGTTGTTTATTGGAACATCAAGAACTGATGGTTCAACACACTTCTCCTGGATTCATTCGATCGAGAATTCAACCTACATATGGAAACATTCGGTCAAGTGATCGACCATACCTCTACATCAGTCAGACGAGTAGTCAACAATCCTATTGGTCAAACAATTAACCATAAGTCGAAGATAGTTGGTCGGTGTATCAACCAGCTGAGCAATTGAATACGAATTGGATGCATGGATGGTCACATCGAGCATCCTTGTCAAGAAGACTAGACAATCTGGATTTGACGGAGTCAACTCTAACAACTGATGGTTATATGTGACCAACATCTTATCGATTACAAGGAAAGTGGTTATATCCTAAAGTTATAAATATCATACCCATGGGTAACTATCATCAAGAGGTCAAGTGAATATGTAGATAATGCAAATCAAGATGTGCAATATGAATTGTCATGTTTTGATCATAGTGCACTCTACTTAAGTGTTGTAATGGTGTATTTAGACACCACCTCTTTTGTCTTCAAAATTTTATTCTCTCTTCGATTATCTGCATAATTTTCTTTCTATTTCATAACATGTTCCACCCTATTCCCCAACATGGTATTAGAGGCAATGGTTTGAAACCTCACTTGTTATTTGCAAACCTTTTTGAGTCGGATATATTGTGTGATTGACTCTCGATCTGTGATTTTCCAAGTGGAACTTATTGAAACAAAAAGGTTTTTGTCTGGATATCGAAGATGGCTTCGAATATTAATCATGTTATTCTTAACAGATTGAATTAAACAATATGGCACCATCCATGGAAACTATGTTCAAGAGTAAATCACTATGGCAGTATACACAAATTGTGACTCTAGATCCAATAGACGATTAGGAGAATTTCATTTTTTATGGAAAGAAGTATGAGGCTATAGGGGTCATCATGACATATATCTCATGGGATATTCGGTTTCACATTAGTGGAATCGACTACCCTCATTAACTCTAAAAGAAGTTGAAATCGTTTGACGGAGTTGAGAAAACCACGCCATGCAATTGGAGAGAGAGTTGATCTCTCTCAATCCTCATTATTTTAATAGAATAAGGCTTATTTTGCATGTGTGAAGGAACTCCAGTTGAAATTGCGTGAATGTGGAAAGAATTATTATAAGAAAGATAGACAACCAATCGAGCTAGTCCTGATGAATCTGAGAACTCCATTCGACATGTTCATGTTGAATTTACACACCAACTGGAAAGAACACAAGGAATATAGTAAGGACTACACCATTGAATCTTTATGTATCCTTTTGATTACAGATCAACACAGAATACTTGAAGAAGACAAGTGTAACGTCCCTAGACACCCGACAGGTCGGGAAACATCACAGTGGAAACATCTTTCTATTGTGATACCATTTGTTTTTTGACCTTCCCGGCCTTAAACCAATAGGCCAAGCGACATCACCTCAGAAACTAACATGATCGAGCATACACACACACACACACACACACACATATGTATGTGTGTGTGTGTGTGTATTTCTAATTCGATTTTAACTAGACATTAACATTTTGTACATACACATATTCTTGTGGGAGCGACAATAACACATACCAATATTTAACCGATGATTTTCATTCTGTTATCACATAGCTTAATGCAGAAATAAAAGTAAAAGCATACATGCAGTAATCACAGACAAAACCATAGATATAACAGCATATAGAAATACACAGTATGTAAATGAACATAGAAATGGGTACTTATCTTTTAATTGAGGACCACCAACTACGTGTAGACCTTCCAAAAACCTCCCAACCTTAGACCACACTACTCATCATGCTCAGCAGGGAGTCACCCCCGAGATAGGGATTCCTAGGCTTGGCAAGGACAACAAGGAAGTCGCACAGACCAATAGGAAGTATTTTCTCCCAGAAGACACTTACACCCACATCCCACAGACCCTCATTCCCCACACACATGTTCCACCCCAGGAGGGTACACCTTCAATATTACAAGTCTATCAACTGCTACACCTCCCTTTCCTTGGGCTTCAACAACAGGCTGGACCGAAAGTCTCAGAATATTTTAGCTGCTACGGGACTCCCTCCAAGAGAACTCACTTACCCAACAAAATATCTCACCTGGGAGAGTTTCTCACAGACCTGACAACCTGCTTCTTCAATTCATCTCTTATGTCAAACGGACACGAGTGATGTCAGCAACAGAATTCAGCTAATGCACAAGTGATGGTAACAACTGAAAACAGATAAGGACATAGAATATGGAAGCAAGCCAAGCTTAGACAAGGAACTATGTTGGTAGCAGCAGCCAATCTCTAAGACATAGCATGGGCTCAGGAAAATATAGGTGCGCCCGGCTTCCCAGGAAATACACAGGACAACTCCAGTATAATTGCAAGTTTAGGGCTCTTCCTATCTCAATACGTGCTTCAGTGGGAAGTATGGCTCTATTCGAGGGTGGATAACATTGTGAGAGTGTACACGGAATGGTGAAGGAACCCCGAACGATCTAAATTCCCCACCTAAAAACTACATGCGCTCATGTTGACACATGTCTTCCTGAAGCTGCATGAACTCCACTTAAAACTCATTCCCTTTCCCCAGGAACTTAGGACAACATGGTTATGTCAAACTTTAGCCTCTAGGAAATAATAATATGATATTATTCCTTTATAGGTAAGCCCTCTATCTTAGCCCCTATCCCTAGACACTTATCCCCTTCCCTACCTAGTGGAGATTAGTCCCCCTTAAATCTTTCTTCGTGGAGGGTCTACACGTAGCGATGTAATTTTTATTAATGATGTGAGTATTTACATATACAAAATCAAGCTCGTTGGCCTTAGCATCTGGGCTCTCCGTCTTAATAAGCACATAAGTCTTCTAGCTTATAAACACTTGTCTCACCATCTTATAAACATAATTACAATTTAGCAAGGGCTTAGCCTTGGGGTGTTACAATCCCCTCCCCTTATTTTTGCACTATCCTCAGTGCAACTTATTTACACAACAACAGCAAGATTTCCAAAATCTTCAAAAAGATGTGGGTACTCTGCCCGCATAGCATCTTCATGCTCCCATGTTGCATCCTCAGGACCGTACCAGGTCCACTAAAACTTCACATTCTTTACGAATTGATTTTGGAGTTGCTTTCTCTTCCAGTCTAGTATGTGCACAGGTTTCACTTGCAAAGCGCCTTCTTGCTCCACCTGAATCACATTCCAATCAATCACATGATTATCATCATGTATATACTTCTTGAGAAATGATACATGAAATACATTATGAACAGTCATGGATGTAGGCAATGCAATCATATAAGCTATTGGTCCAATCCTTTCTAGGATTTCAAATGGTCCACAAAATCCGGTTTCCAACTTGGAATAGCTTCCCAGCTTCAGGGAACTTATGTTGGCTTTCACCTTTCGAAAAACATGATCACCCACTTTAAACTCTCTATGGTTTCTTCCTTTGTCTTCATAGCTTTTATGTCTCTCTTGGGAAGCCTTCAAATTATGTTTAATCTTCAACATTTTCTCTTCCATTTCCTTGAGCAACTTTGGCCCAATCACTTCTCTATCAGTTGGGTTGTCCCAGCTTACTTGGGTGTTTCACTTTCTGCCATAAAGTGGTTCAAACGGGCTCATCTTCAGTGATGCTTGATACCCATTGTTGTAGGAAAATTCTACCAAGTGTAGATAATCTTCCCATTTAGATGGTTTGTTATCACATAAATCCTTAGCATATCCTCTATCATTTGGTTCACCCTTTCTATTTTCCCATCTGACTCAGGATGATAGGTTTTGTTTAAGTTCAGGCTTGTTTTGAACCCCTTGAATAATCTTATCCAAACCTTTGAGGTGAACTTCGGGTCTATGTCGGACACAATTGTATTGGGAAGGCCATGCAAGCGTGCTATTTCCCTCATATAAATATTAGCAACATTAGTTTCCTTGTGATTAGTCTTCAATGGAATAAAATGGGAAGCTTTCGTGAGCTTATCTACCACCACCATGATGGAAACATGTTGCTTGCTTGTTCTGGGAAATCATGTGATGAAATCCATTTTCACCACTTCTCACTTCCACTCAGGGATGGTTAATGGTTGTAGCAACCCAACTGGGTGTCTATGCTCAGCTTTGACCCTTTGACACTCCATACATCTAGAAATGTACTCTACAACTTCTTTCTTCATGTTTGGCCAATAATATTGTCTTTTGATTGTTGAAACTGATTTCCGATATCCTGGGTGTTCAGCATAAGGCACATTATGCATTTATTTCAAAATCATGCTCCTCACTTTAGGAGAATTGGGTACATAAACTCTATTTATGTACAAGAGAATTCCATCGATTCCCAATTTATAATCTTCAACTTTCTACTGCATTTTATCTTGCTGCAATTTAGTTACCAATTCCATGTACTGGAAATCAACTTTTGCAGCTTCAAAAATCCTTCCTTTAAGATTCGTCTGATACCTATTAATAGTTGTAGCATGTAGTTCATGCACTCTCCTACTGAGTGCATCAGCCACTTTGTTCTCCTTTCCTTTGATGTTCTTGATATCAAATTCATATTCATAGAGGAATTTTGTAACACACCCTTGGTGGGGCGTCGAAATTTTGTTCTTCTTAAGAAATCAAGACCTCCATTCGGGGTCTCTATCCCATTCTGCTTGTCCAGAGCTTTCCAACCACAATCTCCATGCTCATAACTGAGCTCAGAGATGGCATATATGCCTCCCCCAAGTTCCTCGGGTGTTCATTGGTCGAGGCCATGGGGCTTCCATGTGGGTCTGACTCAATATGCTTCTCCCTGAGTTCTATGATATCCTGGAACTTCCAGCGTTCTTAATTCTATGGTGGAAATCCATTCACCAACAAATCCAATGACTAGACTTGGTCCTCGGCTAACTCATAGGTTAACTGGAATTCAGTGTTCAACCTTCGGATTTGAATTCCATACCTAGCCCCTTCTCTCCATCTACACTCGCATATGACCATGGGCTATGACTAGATTCCAGGATAACAGGCACCAAGACAACCCCCGCGTGAATCCTCTAGAGTGGAAAATATCTTAAATTCACAATATGATGTCACGTGTCCTCAGATAATTTGATGGCCCTTGTTCACTTCAAGACTACGAGCTTCGGCAATTCTCGAGTCTTCAAACACACAAACCTGCGTAGTGAAATCCTTCTGGAGTGTCGAATATTCTAACACACGTCCTCCTCTATTCAACGGTCATGATGAACTCTGACACTTTGGCATTCGAGATTTCTTGACCCTCCACTCTTCAACTCTTCCAGATTACTTATGCTCTGGAGTGCAGGAGCTAGTGACACCTGGCCTTACCAACGAACGGCTCAGATATAATCTTCTACTTCGGGCTTCAAGTCCCTTTGGACTCCCTACGATATTGCACCCCAAATCCTTCGGAGTCCCAAAGTCCTGGACTCTCGGAGTTCCAGTCCCTTCACCAACCACATTGGCTAGGTGGGCATGTACCATGGGATAACACGTAGATGGGTCAAGGGAGTGAAGTGCGCTCACCCGGGATGACACGTGTCACGTTCCAAAGGCTCTATGGGGTAGGTGATGCGCATGAATCCAGGTGGCACGTGGCTCGTCAAGCCTAAATCCAACTCACCATGGATGGCATCACTGCACCTCATCACTCTGGTATTATCATCTTTCAACATCCCTCAGATCTCACAGTCAATATCCGGCCAATACTAATTTGTTCACAGATCAACGGTTCACAATGATTGTGAAACCCCAATGTGCTCGCTATTTATCGGAGAGTTCAATATCTACAATCTGAAAAGTGCTCACCCGACTCTTTTTAATCATGGTTTTTTATCCTCCACCATGATGAGATCAAAGGCATTGGTCGATTGCAGACCATTAACTAGCACGTCCGTAAATTTTGCCTTCATGCTCCATAATGATTCCCAACCATCGATCTAATCAAACGGTTTGTGTTTGATCTGTTAACTCGAGCATATCTTTAGGTCGATCTGACGACTGAGATTGGTTTTCCTCTCAATGAAAGGCTCGCATTCATCTCCTATGTCAAGTTCTCGATTCCTCTATGGCTCTTGTTACTCTGGGAGTCGGGTAATTTTGACTATCATGAAGTTTGGCATCCCAGAGCTTTGAGCTCCCAAAAATATGAAACCATCAAGAGATAGCTCCTTTCAGGCTCAGGGAAGGGTTCCTAGACCTAGGTCACATGGACCTTCTGATGAATCTTGGGCTATGATCTCTTTTAGCCGAGTTTTGGTTACAATCGTGGGCGCAATTTTAAGGTATCTCAGGCTACTGGTTTGAAGGAAACGCCTTCCTAACTCACAGAACTTTAAGTTCTGAAATAGGGCAAGGAAACCTCATGGGATTACCAAGATGGTAGCAGTGCCAAGAGGCTTACTCTGAATTTGGAACTATGAGGTAGCTCCCTGGGGAAAACACCATCGGGGTTTAAACTAGAGCATATGGGAAAAGAAGAAGCATAAGTTCTCAAGGAAGCCAACGTATACACATAACTCAACCATTTCAATACAGAAACCATTTTTATATATGTAAATACATGCATGGAACCATTAATTCCCAATTCAATGCATAGAGTATGAAAACACTTATCATAACCAGATAACATGAAGCGACTGCTAGAAGGGGTGCCTGTTTCCACCCAACCATAGGCTCGGTCAGTCCTAATGGATTTACCACTAGCCACCCCCGAGCTAGACCACGATTCTTGAGATTGATCTCTTCTTTCGACACAGAAATATATAGGGACAAAGGTTACTCTCCTTCTCCTGCAAGATCTTGGAAATGGTTTACACGATACCAAGAAAGGAAGACAGGCCTCATTTATCAGCTTGTATCATAAGCTTCTCATCTATTTCCTACGAGTCTAACTCTTATCTCTTTGTTCTTCCTTGAACCCGAGAGCTTAGCTTCTCGTCTCTACACTCTTCGCAGGTCTCCCCCTGTCCACCACACCTTCATTTCTTGCTTGTCTCAACAAGGTTGTCTTTGGCTCAATTTCCCAGTCTGTGGTCAGGTCTAGAAACCTTACATATGGGTGCTTTGGCACCCCATCCCCTTATTAACTCTTGAGGAGGTCTTCCCACCTACCAGCCTGACTATAATGCATTTCTGGGTTAGGGAATTGTTCTGGCCCTGAGCAATTTAAATCTAGTAAGGTACCAATTTGGTGAAGCTTAACACAACCATTCATGGTCCCCTTCACCATATCTTTTCATAGCATTCGTGGTCTTTCTTAGTACACCCCCCTTTCAGAAGTCATGCAACACTTATCCATTTTTCTAGCAAATAACATAATTTACATTCGTTGACCTTTTACACAAAGGTCCATCAAATCAAGCATTCACACATATTGAGTTTTCCATAGTCTCTTGGCCATTATAGTTATATTTACAAACTGGGGGAAACATGGTGTTACAATTCCCTCCCCATTAAAGGAACATCGTCCTCAATGTTCTATCTATCAACATGCTCTGCATATATAGAAGTGAACAAAAATGGATATGTTTGTCTCATGGCATCCTCCATTTCCCATGTAGCCTCATCTAGGACAAAGTGTTTCCACTACACCTTGACCTATGCAATGCTTTGGTTCCTGAGTGGGGTTTCCTTCCTATCTAGTATTTATTGAGGTTCTGGCAGGAACTCTCCCTCCAGCTCCACCTGGATCATAGACCAAGCAATTATGTGATTAGAATCATGTACATATTTCTTCAATAATGAAACATGGAAAACATTATGTGCCTTTATTGTGGGAGGGAGTGCTAGCCTATAGGCTACAGTTCCCACTCTATATAAGACTTCAAAGGGTCCACAATACCAAGGGGCCATCTTGGCACAAGATCCCATTCTCAGGGAACTCTTCCTGGGCCTAACTCTGAGATAGACATGGTCTCCTGTCTTGAACTCTCTGGGAGTTCTCTTTCTGTCGGCATAGCTCTTCCGTCTATCCTGAGCAATTTTCAGATTTGGTTTTATCTGAATCACTTGTTGTTCCATTTCTTTCATCATGTCCATTTCGATTGTAATTATATCCATTGTATTACTCCAACTGATTGGAATCTTGCACTGTCTACCATAGAGGGATTCAAAAGGGCTCATCTTCAATGACTCTTGATGACCGTTGTTGTAGGAAAATTATACCAATGGTAGGTAGTCTTCCCACTTCTTAGGTTGATGCATTTCATGCATCCTTAACATGTCTTATAATATTTGGTTTACTCTTTACGTTTGTCCATCATTTTGGGGGTGATAGGTTGTGCTAAACAACAATTTAGTTTCAAAACCAACCATCAAAGATTTACAAAAGATTGAAGTGAATTTTGTATCCCTGTCATATATGATTTCCCTAAGCATGCCATGTAGTTTGAATATAGTTTTCATGAATATGTTGGCAATATCTATTTCCTTGCCACTTGAATTGACAGGAACGAAGTGAGAAAACTTGTTCAACTTTTCCACCAATACCATGATGGCATCATTCCACTTGGCTGATTTTGGTAATACGGTGATGAAATCCATGGAGATGGTTTCCCATTTCCATTCTACAATTGGTAGAGGTTGTAAAAACCCAGTTGGGTGTCGGTGTTCTGCTTTAACTTGCTATAATTCTATACACTTAGCTAGATAGTCAGCTATGTCCTTTTTCAATCTAGGCCAATAGAATTGTTTCCTAGTGACTGTGATCATTTTCTGATATCCTAGGTGACCAGTATATGGGCTCTTGTGTAGTTCATCCATTATGAACCTCTTCAAGTTGTCACAACTTGGAATATAAAATATGTTTTTGTAGGTCAGCAAGCCTTCATCAAGCATCTGATAGCTTTCATACTTTACCCATGTGGGCTCTTGCTTTAGGTATAATGTCACGGTCTTGAAAAATGCATCTGTCTCTTGCGTGTTTCTGACCCTCTCCCTGACATCAATTTCATAGGTTATTACCACTACCAAGTGAATCATTTTCACTCTTCTAATAAGGGCATCGGCCACCCTATTTTCATTTCCTTTGATATGTTTGATTTCGAAATCAAACTCACTAAGGAGAGCCATCCACTTAGATTTCCTGGCATTGAGTTTTGGTTGATCAAACAGGTGCCTCAACCCACAATGGTCTTTCATAAGTACAAACCTCCTACCCAGGAGGTAATGCCTCCACATTTTTAAAGCATGCACTATGGAAGCCAACTCTAGATCATGGGTCACATAATTGATTTCATGCTCATTCAATTTTCTGGATTCGTAGAAAATTACACATCCTTCTTGCATAAGGACTCCTCTGAGTCCTTCCTTGTAGGAATCTGTACACATGAGGAAGTCGTTATCAAGGTCTATAATCTTCATCACGGGTGCATGGGTCAGAAGGTATTTCAGTTCTTGAAATATTTCTTCACATTCTGATGTCCAAGTGAATTTAACCCCCTTTTCTGGAGGGCAGTGATTGGACAACCAATCTTGGAAAATCCTTTTATGAACCTTCTATAATATATTGCTAAGCCCATAAAGGATATGATATCAGATACATCCTTTGGGGTATGCCATTCCATAATAGATCTAATATTTTCAAGGTCTACTGCCACCCCTTCTTTAGAAATAACATGGCTCAAGTAATGTACTTTCTTCTGGAAAAACTCACACTTGCGAAACTTAGCATAGAGATGATGTTCTCTTATTAATTGAAGTACAAGTCGAATATGTTATTCATGTTCCTCTCTGTTATTGGATTAAAATAGGATATCATCAATGAAAACCAATAAAACAATTTCTAGAAACTTGGTGAGTACATTTTTCATCAGGCACGTAAAAGTGGCAGGGAATTGGTTAATCTAAATAGCACCACCACAAATTCATAGTGACAATATCTGGTCCTGAAGGTTGTTTTGTGGATGTCTTCATCCTCAATTCAGACTTATTGGTATCCAAACCTTAAGTAAATCTTTTAGAAAATGGAAGCACCCACTAATTGGTCAAACAAGTCATCGATTCTTGGTAAGGGGTACTTGTTCTTTATGGTTGTCTTATTGACTTGTCTATAATCTATGCACAGTCGGAGTGTTCCATATTTCTTCTTCACAAACAAGACCAGTGCTCCCCATGGAGACACAATGGGGTAGATGTAGCCTTTTTCCATCATTTCCTTTAGTTGTAGCTTGAGCTCAACTAGCTCAGGTGTACTCATCCTACAGGATGTTCTACACACTAGCACTACTCCTGGTGAAAGTTCTATCGAGAATTCTATGTCTCTTCTCGAAGGTAGACCCGGTACATCTTCTAGAAACACATATGTATACTCTCTTAATATGGGGTGGTCCTTTAGGTTTGGTTTTTCATCCTCAACAGATTCCAACACCTGAATTTCATATAGAGGACATCCCTTTCTACAATACTTTTTTATTTGAAGGGTTGATATTCGTCTCATTGAGAAAGGATTTTGAATCCCTTGGAGGGTTATCTTTCTCCCTTTGTCATTTACATAGTATAATTTTGTATGGTAACAGTCCAACTTAGTTTTATAAGTATCCAACCAGTCCATACCAATAAACAAGTCGTGAGATCCTAGGGGAAGTATGTTAAGGGTCGCTTGGGTGGGAAATCCATCCATAATGAATTGGCAAGCTGGTATGACCTCTGCTACTTTTCTTTTGGTTCTAGTGGCTAGTTGTACTAACCATGACTTAACATGTCTAACTTGTTGCAGTTTACACTTATCAACAGCCTGAGGGGCCACATAACTCAAATTAGAACAAGGGTCAATTAAAATGGAAACTAAATGGTTGGCGATCATACCTTCCATCTCCACCACTGAAGCTTGGTGGTCAAATTTTTTATTATCCAAGGCTTCATAAATACGTGGCATGCTCTTAGCCACATCATTGACTGTGGTAGCTTCTTGGATGTTGTATATTCTCATGTTGTTATGTTGTCTGTGTGGACAATCTCTTGGCATATGTTCTTCCCCACAACCCCAACATTTCAAGGGTTCTCTCTTTGGGTTATCAATTTTTCCTGGGGTTGTTCCAAAAGGTTTGTTTCCACTCTGGGAGGGGAAATTCTACTGATACACACTTTTATTAGGAAGGCTCATCCTATATTCCTTCCCATAGTTCTTAAATATTGAGGATTTAAACCCCCTTTTCTTGAAGCCCAAGCTACTCTTCTTCTTCCAGTCCTCATGAGGTTTTGTCCAACCTCTGAACTGTTCATAGCAATACCTTGCCTTCCAGATAGTATATTAAAGTTCTTTGGCTCATCAAACTCAATCCTATCTCGGTAGGACTGAGGTAACCCACTAATAAACCACTACACTTTTACCTTTTCATCCTTTATGTAGGGTACATACCTTATCATCTCAAGGCATTTATTGATATATTCCTCTATGGTGAGTTGTCCCAACTTGAGTTCATAGAACTCCTTAGTCTTCCCATCAAATTATTTCTCTGATAGATACTTCTTCTTGAAGTATTTCTCAAACTATTTCCATGATAAGTCCTTCTCATGGATTCCTTTCACATTCCTATGATCTTCCCACCAAATGGAATCCCTCCCATTCAGGTTGAAGGTGGTTATTCGAGCCTTCAAGTTTTTAGAGTAGTCATGGACTCTGAAGTACTTCTTTAAACCAAGAATCCAAGATTATACATCTTCCCCTTTCTTAATTTCCCCATCGAAAGAGGGTGGTTTGGATTTCTTGAACTCTTCAGGGTCATGACTTCTAGAATGCTTTCGCTTCTTTCCTTTCTTCTAAGAATGTGAGCTATTTTTTCTACTAGAATATCATTCGGAGTTGTTGGTTTCCTTTCTAGAGTACTCTCTCGATGAGCATTCCCTGCCTCCAGGGTGGGCCTTCCTCAAGGTACTTCTCCCTATGTGGCCACTTATGGCACCACGTTTTTGTATTTCAGGTGGAATTTGACTTCTCTTCGTATATTGTCGATCCACATGACTGCTTGCAGGTCCATGCTGCAGCTGCCTTTGTATGTCGGATAAGATCTGCAGCAAGACTGCATTAATTTTTGTTTGTTTTTTCTTTCTCCTTTATCAGTGTCTCTTTGTTCTTGCAACTCTGTAATTCAGCCATGAGGCTCCTTACAGTTTCAACCAGATCTAGAGGGTTCTCCACTGCCCTCCTCTCGTCGAATTCTTTGTCTCTATTGTGGGAGCCATCCCCCACTTCACGGTGCATCATCATCCTTTATACTTGTTTTTTCCTGTGATTCATTGAATGCTTGAGTGCTAACAAAACACTCATTTTTATCCATCAGTCTATTAATTCATAGACAACACACAATTCATATTTATTAAATACACACACACA
>ML783660.1:286321-400386 GCA_009831015.1 Picea engelmannii
GGTATATCTCACAGTGATAGTGTGACAGTGGTTCCATCATTCTACTTCTACTTCAGGGTGGCAGGACGGGGCAAGGACAGGTGGTTGTAGCCACCTTCCAGTTGTAGCCGGAGAACATAGGGGGTTGTAGCCTCCTTCTAGTTTTAGCCAAAGAATTGGGGAGTTGGAGCTTCCCTCAGGTTGTAGCCTAAGAAAATAGGGGGTTGGAGCCTCCTTCCAGTTGCAGCTGGAAAACAAAGGAAGTTGGTGCTTCCAATGAATGTAATTCTTCAAGACATATAAGAAAAAGCATTATGTGTTTTTCTCCTGATTTGGGTTTCCACGTAAAACACTGGTGTAATATGTATGTGTATGATTATTCATTTGTTCATTTCTTATTTACTCTGCAGTTATTGGATAATAATGCTTCATTGATATAACACTTGGATTATATGGTTAAAAGGGATTAAATTGCTCTATTACTGATTCACCCCCCCTTTCAGTAATCCAACAGCTTCCACATGGGTCCAACTCAATATGCTTCTCCCTAAGTTCTCCAATATCCCTGAATTTCCAATGTTCCTAATTCTATGTTGAAAATCCATTCACCAACAAATCCAACGACTGGACTTGGTCCTCGGCTAACTCATAGGTTAACGGGGAATTCGGCGTTTGGCCTTCAGATTTGAATTCTAGGAAAAGCCCATTCCCTCCATCCACACTTGGATATGACCGCAGGTTATGACCAGACATTGGGAAATTAGGCACCAAGACAACCCCCACGTGAATCCTCCGGAGTGGCAAATCTCTGAAGTTCACAATCTGATGTTGCGTGTCCTTAGAGAATTTGATGGCCCTAATTCACTTCGGGGCTCCGGGCTTCGGCAGTTCTTGAGTATTCACACACACAAACCTACGGATTGTCGAATATTCTCACATGCGTCCTCCTCTATTCAGCGGTCACGATGAAATCTAGTGCTTCGACCTTCGCGATTTCTCAACCCTCCACACTTCAACTCATCCGGAGTACTTCTTCTTCAGAGTGAGGGAGCTAGCGACACCTGTCCTTACCAACGGACTACTCAAATCTACTCCACTACTTTCAGCCTCGGGTCCCTTTGGACTCCCTACGATACTACACCCAATTCCTCCAGAGTCCCAAAGTCCCAGACTCCCAGAGTTCCATTCCCTTCACCAACCAAGTTGGCAAGGTGGGGATGTACTAGGGGATGACATGTAGATGGGTCAGGGGTGACATGTTCCCTAACGCGGGATGACATGTGTCATGATCCAAAGGCTCTATGGGGTAGGTGATGCACATGCATCCAAGTGGCACGTGTCTCGTCAAGCTTAAATCCATGTCACCATGGATGGCGTCACTGTGCCTCATTGCTCCAGTCTGATCATCTTTCAACATCCCTCTGATCTCACGGTCGAAATCCATCCAATACCGATTTGTTCACATATCAACGGTTCACAGTGATTGCGGAACCCCAATGTGTTAGCTCTTTATCGAAAAGTTCAATCTCCACAATCTGAAAAGTGCTCGCCCAACTTGTTTTAATCATGGTCATTGATCCTCCACCCCGACGAGATCAACTATGTTGGTTGATTGTGAATAGTGAACTAGCACGTCTGTAAAATTTTCCTTCGCGCTCCGCAACGATTCTCAACCATCAATCTAATCGAATCGATGGTGTTTGATATGTTAACTCGAGTGGATATTTAGGTCGATTTGACGACTGAGATCAGTTTTCCTCTCGATGAAAGGCTCGCATTCATCTCCTATGTCAAGTTATTGATTCCTATATGGTTCTTGTTACTCTGGGAGTCGGGTAATTTTGACTATCGTGAAGATTGGCATCCCACATCTTAGAGCTCCCGAAACTCTGAAACCATCAAGAGCTAGCTCCTTTCGGGCTCAGGTCAGGGTTCCTAGACCCAAGTCACATGGACCTTTTGATGACTCTCATGCTATGAGCTCTACTCTTATCCAAGTTTTGGTTATGGCCGTGGCCACGACTTTAAGCTCTCTCAGGCTACTGGTTTGAAGGAAACGCCTTCCTAACTCGTAGAAATTTAAGTTCTGAAACAGGGCAGGGAAACCTCGTGGGATTACTGATACGGTAGGAGTGCCAAGAGGCTTGCTCTTACTATAGAACTCTGAGGTAGCTCTCTGGGGAAAACACCTTCAAGGGTTAAACTGGAGCATACGAGAAAAGCAGAAGCATAAGTTCTCAAGGAAGCCAACGTCTACACATAACTCAACTATTTCAATACAGAAACCATTTTTAGATATGTAACTACATGCATGCAACCATTAATTCCCAATTCAATGCATAGAGTATGAAAACACTTATCAGAACCAAATAACATGAAGCGATTGTTGGAAGGGGTGCCCATTTCCACCCAACCATAGGCGCAGCCACTCCTAATGGATTTACCACTAGAAACCCCCGAGCTAGACCACGATGCTTGAGATTGATCTCTTCTTTCGGCACAAAAATAGATAGGGACGAAGGTTACTCTCCTTCTCCCGCAGGATCTTGTCAATGTTTTACACGATACCAAGCAAGGAGGACCGAACTCGTTTATCATCTTGTGTCATAACCTTCTCATCCATTTCCTGCAACTCGAATGCTTATCTCTTCATTCTTCCTTGAACCCAGGAGATTAGCTTCTCGTCTCGGCACTCTTCGTAGGTCTCCCCCTATCCACCACACCTTCCTTTCTTGATTGTCTAAGAAAGGTTGTGTGTGGCTTGAATTCCTATTCTGTGGTCAGGTCTGGAAACCTTATAGATGAGTGCTCTGCCCCATCCCCTCATTAACTCTTGAGGATTTCTTCCCACCTACCATCCTGACTATAATTCATTTCTGGGTCAGGGGACTGTTCTAGCCCTGAGCATGTTAGAGAAATATTTGCCTCATCCTATGCAATCTTGCAGAGAAGGCCTTATTCATTTTCCCTATGCAGACTTACTTTCCCTGATTGATGAATCCAGAGACAAAAAAAAATATTTTTCCACTTGTACGCACCTTGAAAGCTATATAGTAAGCGTATACGCTAGCTACTCCACTACAGCCCTTGTACATCGGGATTTGTGCCAGAAAAACAAAATTAAATGTTGGGTTTCCATGTCACGACAAGAGATCTTTGATCCTTGTCCTTCCATATACTAGAAACGTTTTGACTTGGCCCTTAATTTGCATTTTGAATGCTATAAAAAATCCAATTTCGAGCTATGGAAAAGGAGAGAGAATTCAACTTTGAGAGCAAATTTACTCTGGAGAAATTATTACTTCATTATTGAGTCTACATCCCTTTGTCCTTTAAGTTTGAACACATTGTTCATCCCCCAAGCTCTTCCCTTACTGGTGGAGAACCTCATTGTCTCCCTTATATGAGATTGCCTTTGGTGGAGGATTGAAGTGGTGGAGGCCCAGTTGGAAGGAACTCGATTTCTTGGTTACGAACCGTGCCGACACGGAAGTCTGTAATGTTTCACTTCTGTTGACCATTTATTAATAGAAATACTCCTTTCTCGTCCAATTGATATCTTGAAAATATATTTGTTATGATCCATGGGCATGTTTGTTTTGTATATTGATGGATTATGCTATATAATGTGATAACATGTTATATTATCACTATATGCTTGCTTTGCTTGTTTGTTGAGAACTTGTTGCAGGTATAAAGCTTTGGGTCAAAGTGCTCAACGGTGGACATCATCAAACGTTTAGACGAGGTAGGCCTCTTTCTTATCTCTCTTGCACATTAGTTTATATATCATATGATGGAATTGAGTTGGTTTCTGCAGTCATACATGTCTATTGTGGTTCACCCTAGCTATAGAGAGATTTTCCTCATAACAGAAATGGAGACTCCACTGGGGAGAATCTTCTTTCTTAGGGTTTGAAGTACTTTTCTCCTTAGATTTCTCTTATTTCTATTATGGTAGTTGTCGTATCATTTCTTGACAGTTCATGTTCACTCTACGTATGAGTTTTCATCCTTTCTCCCTTGCCTAGCCTTATTTCAAAGCATATACGCGCCTTTTTTCTTGGCAGTCGCGTATACACGTAAGTTGTCTCACTATAAGTTGCGTATATACGCTTTGTTTTCTCAAACAGTCACGTACACCTTTTTCCTTGCATGTTTGTTTGGTCTAGTGTTTGTTGGGTGGGATTTGATGCTTGTTGAGCCTTGTTAGGTCTTTGTAGTGCTTGTTGAGTACCTATGGGATGACAGGAAACCCTCTTTTGGTTGAATTTTTGGGCGAAGTTTTTCTCTTCATCTTTTCATTTTTATTGTCCTTGTACATTAGGCTGGTTTCTTTACTGCTTGATATCCTGCTTGAGTTATCTATTTTTTATACACAGTAGCTCTATGTATCAAGTTACTTTTCAATCCATGCATTTTCAGTTTTGATATATTGAAAATACAAAAAAATAGGCATTTTGCATTACTTGGCGTTTTTTTTCTTTTGAGTTTTTATCACTAGCTTAGTGCATATAGTGAAAGATTGCATTTTTTCTGAATTGCAGAGTTGAATTTGAAAATTGCATCGTTTTTAGAAGCATATCATTCATCAAAAGTTAAAGTTAGACTTTTCATTATTTTCATATTTACTTTCTTACAGAGTAATAACACCATTGGTTTCATCACCATATACCTTTTTGAGTAATCACGGCCATAAAATCAACGCTATAATTTAAAATTTATTAGTAACGATTTTATTTTCTAGGGTGCACAAACTAGCCTAGGATTTAGTGCCTTGGAATAGGATTTTGTGAGTAAACTTCTCCAAGGAAATTAAATCAACATATGTGTATGAGAAACGGAGTTTAGAAGTCCATTGTATAATTGGTAAGATCAGGAGGCTCCTCTCACATCGGAGTTAATCACAAGGTCACGCGAAGTTAGTTGAAGGGATATCCCCCGGATACTCTCCTAGCGTCAGAGATATTTTTGTGGATTTATTCATATTTGGGGATCTTTCTAGTGCCCATACCTATGTGAGAGGCGGTGCTTTCAAGGCTTCAGGATTTTCTACCCTGCCCATACGGTGATCCGGACTTACGACTGCTCGCATGTGCATCGGTTATACATTGGTTTATTAGTTTATTGACTTAGTTATCTCATAGGTTACTTGCAGGGGTTATTCTGCTAGTACCCTGGGTCAGATAGGGGTCAGACATCACACAGCGTTTATGGAGGATTACCTCTCCAGGGGTATCTAACCGACTAGTTTTTAAGCCCACGAGGACCCCTATAATTGATTATGTTACCTCTGATATTTAGCAAGGAGTCTCAAGTCCCTCTTGGATGAGACATACCTTCTCTAGGGAAGGAGGCCACTCAACCACTTTATCTTGTTTGCATGCATGTTGGTCGTTTGACTTTTTTTGTGCTCTTTGCTTACTAGTTGGCCTTAAGAGTCTTTATTGAGTCCTTATTATGGATATTGGAGTCCCTTTGTCTCCCTCGTTTACTGTTTCTTACCCCATTTTTCCCACTCAATTCATGGGGATGAATCTTCATGTTTCTTATAATAGTATGCAGAACTTTGCTACTCAGTCCGCACCTTGGTTCCCTAGTCATTCTCCCATTGATATGCCTTCACCTTTGCAATACTCTCCCTGGTCCACTTATATGAATCCTAGCATTGGATCTGGGGGCACCTTGGCTCCAATGCCTATGTCTTAATTTGATATGAGCCATGTCCCTCAACCCGCTTTCATGACAGGAGGTTGGAACTTTCCCTCTTACGGATCCAATCCTAGTTATGCTCTTTCAGGAGACAATACTTAGATGGGTTCTTATTCTACATACTACGCTCCATCCATGTATCCTTCATTTTCCATGTCAGTTCCTTTGAACACTTTTTCCATGACGAGTCCTCATGTATCCTCGGGTGTTTCATACGGGGAGAATCAGTTTTACGGTTCAGGCTACCCGCTTCACGGGTCCCCTTCACAAGGGGGCAACGTACATCCTCACTCGAATAATCCTTGTCATACTTTTGTCTCTTCATAGAATTCAGTGATGATGCCCATTCAAACTTCTCTGAATCAATTAAATGGAGGATACTACCTTTCTGGAAAGGGACAAGGGGTAAAATAGGATCCTTCCTAGCCTGCAATGTTTCAAAGTCAATATTTCCCTGGACCTTGGCATCAAATGTCGTAATCCACCGCTAGTCCAGTCATTGTCAGTCATACTGGAGCTCCATCACCAACCTTTTCCAGTCATCTTGGAGATGAGTCAAAAACTTCTACAAGTTATGTTGACAACTCGTACCCAGCCACTGCTAGTCATGCTGGGAGCACCACTTTAGTTTCCACAAGTTATATCAATGCCACATCTCTGAACTTTGAGTACCGTGTAGGAGATGACTCTCCCACATTTTTTGTTTATGTTGATAGTATGTCACCGGTCGTCTTGAATGACACTGGGGGCATTAAGAAGCCCAGACACCTCAGACGTAAGCCTAAATTCCTTTGCAGGACTTGTGAAGGAATTCATCTTACTCGTTTATGTCCAGCCACGGCTGGGATACCAGAAGCGTGGGGCTCGCCTAAGATCCCTTCGGATTCTGAGGCGTTTGTGGTTTCCCCGCACTTTGTTCCTCTGATTGACATGATAGTAATGTCATTGCAATTTTCTCTTGATCACACCCACGTTCTCAAGGGTAATGTATCCCTTATCCCTGTGACCCTACATCCTCTTCAACCTAGAATTGAAGAAGTGGTTGTACCAGTGCAATCTCTGGTCAATCCTACTCTCCCTATAGAGAGTGATGCATCCTTCAATCATGTCGTTGGTATTCCTGATCCTCCACCTTCTGAATGAGAGAGAGTCTTTCTTTCACTAAGTCCTCTCCCTCTTGTTTTTTAGGAGATCACTTTTGATTGGGATAGTCTCATGGGGTATCCAATACCCCCACCTATGTCTTTTCCGTTAAGAGACATTATCCGATCTATCACAGAGACGGTATCCTCAGTTAGTGCTTTATCCTCCTCGACTTGGAGAGCTTTGGGTTTCCCCAAGATTATGTCAGCTATTCGTAAGATACTGACATTCCGTAGAAAGCCAGTATGGGAGCCTTGGCCTCCCCCCTACATACTGATTAAAATGAAATCCATAAGTTTAATTTAAGATCTTTTCCATCTCCTCTTTAAAAAGTGACATATTGCCGAGTGATTTGTCCCTTTCACACTCGTTAAATTGGATTTGAAATATCATGAGTTTTAGTTAAGCTCTTTTCCAACTCATTACCAAAAATAGAAAATATCACCAAGTGAACTTGTCATTTTCACACTCGTAAATTGAATTTGAAAAGACGTCTACTTGGCACAAGTTTACCCCTTTTTCACACCAAGTAGACTAAAATACATAAAAAAGGACATTTTTGGTGTTAAGTTGTGATTGCATCTCATGCCCCTGCTTGCAGTATTGAGCCTATAGCATTCTCGCTTTACGTTATAAATCATCTGCCTCAACAGTTTTGCATCCTCAACCAAGTAGAGCCTTGTTTATATCCTTCACAATTTGACACCCTATACCTGGGAGGGTACATTCCCCGAGTGTCCATCTCCCGCATGCACTTCCCTACTTTGAGCATAGGTATGTTCCACTGTTGGAACTAGTTTTGCTTACTTGCGACACTCGTTTCCTCCTCTGTATCATAGCATTTGTTTGTTATGAAAAAACAAAAAAATATGGGTGGGAAGGGAGTATTATATTATATTTGGCAGAAGTCGTATCAACTTTGAATAGAGCACAAAGTTATTGAGTCCATTTGTCAACATAATTTTGGGTTTAGCATGTGCTTAGGAAGCCGATCTTGTTACACGGTCTTCTCTATCGACTGGTTACTCTTCTAGTCCCTATAGAGAACATTATTGATGCCTCCTGCATCTCATGGTTACATCATTGAGCCTATGTTGTCGTAGTCTACCATATGCCTCATGCTCTTGTTCAAATCAAGTCTATCAACCTGTGTTGGCCACTCCTCATAACTCTTAACTTTTCATGTTGGTCATGCCCTCAGTTTGTCTCAGAATCACATGATACTTTAATCCTATCATGCACCCTGGCCCTACTTTCATCATTGGTAGGTCACCTTGAACCCAGCAATCGACATTTCATCATTAGTCGTTGACTGGGTGGTTTCCCTTGTGTTCAATGGAAAGACATCTATTCACACATTGGGATTCATACAGTGTCTTGGATTCCATTAATCTTATTATTGGTTTCATCACCTTTGTCAGCAGTTTTCATCATTGGCTGCTATTCATAGGGTCTTTTTCGTGTACCACTTTCACTTGGAACATGCGAAAGACGCACAGGGTCGTTGGTTCATGAACTTGTTCTTCATCCAATTTCCACCAAATCATGAAGATCCTGCTTTGTACCTCGTGCTGACTGATGAGAGATGCCTTAATTCTCTCCTTTCAGCAAGTCTCTTTCCATCGACATCAACCCATTTATTCTGGAAACGAGGCCTAGAGTATTATGAGTACCTTGAGGCTTGCAGTCATTAGTTTCAAGCTCTCTCGCCATCGATCGTTGCGAATACATTAATGTCTCCTGATCGATGGATTCTTCAAGTGTTCGAAATCGACTCCTCTATTCACACTTGTAAGAATGTACTCGGTGCCTTGATACCTACTTTAATTATCGGTAGTTTGTCTCGCATTTGTTAACGGTATACATCAATGACCGGTAATCAAACGATGTCTCATTGTTTTAGACTTCAACTCCATTATTCACATGATGTAGACTTGCGCCTTTGGCAGATTGTGTATAAGACTTGAAGACATCACTATGTGGCAACAATTTTCCTGAGTTGTTGCTTCCTTTTCATTGGACCAGTACATATATGACTTCAGTGATCATGGGAGATCAGATTGTACTCCATGGTATACAGATATCTTCAGATTGATTTTGAGACTGGTTTTACTGGGCCTTGTTCGTGACTATGATAGCTATCGGCATGTAACCGCATTTGCATTTTCCTATTCATGGCCATAGACACTTATTTGGTATATTTTTCACATGGATCTGCAGTGTATTCTTGGAAGCCATGTATGCAAAGTTAGTGCATAATGTAATGAGCAATTGAGCCCATCCATATAGTTCTCTACCACTCCACTTCTAGGTTATTTATAATGTATTTCGGCCATTCTAAATACTCCTCTAACCTCACACATTAGGGGGCATCTGTTAGAGAAATATTTTCCTCACCCTATGCAATCTTATAGAGAAGGCCTTTTTCCTTTTCCCTATGCAGACTTACTTTCCCTGATTGATGAATCCAAAGATAAAAATAAATATTTTTCCACTTGTATGCACCTTGAAAGCTATACAGCAAGCGTATACGCTGGCTACTCCACTACAGCCTGCCTACATCAGGATTTGTGCTAGAAAATCAAAATTAAATGTTGGGTTTCCATGTCATGACAGGAGATCTTTGATCCTTGGTCTTCCATATACTGGAAACATTCTAACTCGGCCCTTTAGTTGCATTTTGAAGGCTATAAAGAAGCCAATTCTAAGTTATGGAAAAGGATAGAGAATTCAACTTTGAGAGCAAAGTTACTCTGGAGAAATTATTACTTCATTTTTTAGTCTGCATCCCTTTGTCCTTTAACCTTGAACACAGTGTTCATCCCCCAAGCTCTTCTTTTACTGGTGGAGAACCTCTTTGTCTCCCTTATATGAGCTTTCCTTTGTTGGAGGATTGAAGTGGTGGAGGCCCAGTTGGAAGGAACTTGGTTTCTTGGTTACGAACCATGTCGACAAGGAAGTCTGTAATGTTTCACTTCTACAGATCATTTATTAATATAAATACGCCTTTCCCGTCTAATTGATATCTTGCAAATATATGTGTTATGATCCATGGGCATGTTTGTTTTGTATATTTATGGTTTATGCTATCTAATGTGCTAACATGTTATATTATCACTATATCCTTGTTTTTCTTGTTTGTTGAGAACTTGTTGTAGGTATAAATCTTTGGGTCAAAGTGCTCAATGGTGGACATCATCAAACGTTTGGATGAGGTAGGCCTCTTTATTATCTCTCTTGCACATTAGTTTATATAGAATATGCTGGAATTGAGTTGATTTCTGCAGTCATACCTGTCTGTTGTGGTTCACCCTATCCATAGAGAGATTTTCCTCATAATAGAGAAATTTAAATCCATCCAGGTACTTTCCTAGTACACCCCCCTTTCAAAATTCATGCAACACTTATCCATTTTTCTAGTAAATAATAGAATTTACATTCATTGACCTTTTACACAAAGGTCCATCAAATCAAACATTCACACATATTGAGTTTTCCATAGTTTCTTGGCTATTATAGTTATATTCACAAACTAGGGGAAACAGGGTGTTACAAATTCTAACCATCTATTATGCCTAGCATTCAAGGTAGGTTGATCAAACAAATATTTCAAACCATTATGGTTTGTCCTCAGCTCAAACCTATTTCCCATGAGGTAGTGTCTCCATTTATTTAGAGTGTGTACAATGGTTTCCAACTCCAAATTGTGAGTGGCGTATATCCTTTCATGCTCTTTCAATTTTCTGGACTCGAAACATATCAAAATCCTTCCTGACTAAGGACTCATCCTAGTCCTTCTTTACATGCATCTATGCAAACCATGAAATCTTCATCTAGATCCACAATATTCAGAATTGGAGCACTGGTTAACAGATGCTTCAATTGTTGGAATCTCATTTGACATTCTTTTGTCCATTGAAACTTTTTCCCCTTCCTTTGCAAGGAAGTGATGGGGTGAGCTTTTCTTGAAAACCCTACAATGAACCTTATGCAGTAGCTAGATAGACCCATGAAGGATCTGAATTATGTCACATTCTTAGGTGTTGTCCATCCTTTTATGGCCTCAATATTTTCAAGGTCCACTGCTATCTTTTCTCCAGATATGATATGCCCCAAATAGTGAATTATGTTTTGATAAAATGAGCACTTGCTCAATTTGGCATACATCTGATGATCTCTTACCACTTGCAGCACCATCCTCAAATGATGTTTATGTTCTTCTTCTGACTTGGAATATACAAGGATGTCATCTAGAAAGATAATGAAAAACTTGTCCAAATACTCTCAGAAAACACCATTCATTAGGCACGTGAAAACAGTTGGGGCATTTGATAACCCAAATGACACCATTGTGAACTCATAATGACCATATCTTGTTCTGAAGGCGGTCATGTTTATTTATTCCTCTTTAATCCTTACTTGATGATATCCTGACCTAAGATCAATCTTTGAAAATACCCTAGCATTCTTCAACTGATTGAAGAGATCATTAATCCTTGGTAGAGGATACTTGTTCTTTATAGTCACTTTGTTCAATTGTTTGAAATCGATGCACAATATTAATGTTCCATCTTTCTTCTTCACGAAAAATATTGGGGCACCCCAAGGTGACACACTTGGGCATATATACCCCTTATTCAATATCTCTTCAAGCTACATTTGTAATTCCTTCAGTTCTAGTGTACTCATTATGTAAGGAGTCTTTGATACTAGAGTTGCTCCAAGCATTAAATTTATAGAGAAATCAATATCTCTCTTTGGAGGTAGTCCTGGTACCTCCTTGAACACATCTTCAAAATATTCCAGGACTGCATGATCCTCCATATTTGGCACCTTATCCTTAGATGCTTCCTCCATATGGGTTGCAAATATTTGACAGCCCTTCTTGTAACACTTCTTCAACTGCATTTCTGAGATTTGTCTAACAGTAACTTCCCTAGGAATTCCTTGGACTTCTCTATAATTTCCTTCCTCATCCAAGAAAATGAATGTCTTGTTATGGAAATCTAATATGGTATGATTTTGGTCCAAACAACCCATACCAATTAGGCAATCATATGATCCCAAAGGCAAAATGTTCAAATATTCCTTGGTAATCAATCCATTCACGCCCACTAGACATGATTTAACCAACTCAACAAATTTCTTGTTGGCTCCTCTAGCCAACTGCACTAGCCAAGATTTCCCATGCTTGCTTCTTGGAAATTGAAATCTTTCTACTACCTTAGGATCTACATAGATATGACTAGCCCTGTTGTAGGAAAATCTCCCTACGGACAGGTAGATTTCCTCAAAGAGATAGACCCTAAACTCTAAGACAGAAAGTGCTTAACGTGGACACTGACTTCCTTTCAAATCTATACAAACTAATGCATGAGAAGGAAGGAGAATAGAAGTACCTCTTTATCGAAGTTTTTCCCTGCACGCTCCGAGTCGAGCTCCGAACTCTTGCTCCTCGATGAGTACTATAGACAAAAAAAGTATGACTACTTCCTACTCTATTGATATTAGCTTGAAAATAGATCTATTTATCAATGATAATTTCATGTAAGATCAGACACGAACTAGAAAGAAACAGGCCAAGCATGTCATATTAATGAGAATAATTACAGCAGTACTTACAATCATAGATGTGAATGCGACAGCTTCGTCAAGTCCCCTTTGTCTCACCCTTGCTCGATAGATCCATGACCTGGATGGTAGCAGCTTCACTGATCACTCTCCTTCAACTAACTGTGTGTTTCCTATGAGATCATAGGTTTCATGCTAGAAATTCCTCCCCTCTTCTCACCATCATGGAGTCTGCTTATATAGGTTAAGAGAGGCTTAACCTCTTGAGGTATCTTTAGGTTAGGTTGAGGAATTCCCTCCTTAGATCAAGGATCTTCTGATTGAACCAAGAATTCAAATCCAACTGCCTTCCAAACTTGAAAGATCCTTCCCTTATTCTCCTCAACGGGCCAACTACTGCCTAGATTAGACAGTGCTCCCTCAAAAGGGGCATCAGGGCGCTATAGCGTGCCCTAGGAAGATTGAGGGGAGCGCCAGCGCTCCAAGGATGGATAACGCTCCTTCAGAGGGGCAGTTGGGCATTATAATGCTCCCTAATCCCTTATAGGGGAGCGCCAGCGCTCCTAAGGCTGATGTAGGGGAGCGCTCTCCTTCAAAACCTTTGTTTAAGAGCTCCTTTCAGGTGGTAAGAGTTCCTTGACTTCAGTTAATCATTATCCTTCCTCCAAATCAAATTTCTGAGTTATTCTAGATGTTTCTTTGGTGTCGTCATCATGGAAGTATGATTTGTTTGATGTTTGCGACACTTGTGAATGACATGCGACACTTGTGAATGACATGCGACACTTGCAACAGTTGAGAGGAACATGCGACACTTACGACACTTATCGAAGTGAGCAATATTGATGTGTAACATATTGCCCCCCAAAGTATGAAGTTAGAAGATGCGAACTGATAACTGAAATGCTTTGTAGACTTTTAAGCAAGGGTATAGACTCGGAGAACCTGATGGAAGCTGCACACAAACATCCAACAAATATCATGACATATTTCAAAACCCAAGGTAGGCATACCTATGCTTGGGTGATCAAGACTTGCAAGATATGGCCGCCATAAAATACACTGCGGATCCATAATTGTATTGATAAAAAGGTATAGCCACTGAGGATACAATGTGGATCTATACTTTGATGACCTAGACTGATCGTAGCCACGAAGAATACACAGTGGATCCACGAGATGACAAGACATAGCCACGACCAATACAAAGTGGATCTATGTAACAGTGTATGCATCATTTTTCCAAGAGAAACTCCTTCGCAACCTGGGCAAAGCTTATATAAAATTGATTACTCAACCCAGGGTCTTCTTACCGATCCTAATGTGGTATGATTCTAACCATGTGAATAGATGTCCTGATGTCGAACATGGCAGAAGCCACTTGATTACTGGTCAATGGTGTGAACCGTTAACAAGTGCGAGGGAGATCGCCATTAATGTCAATGATTCCCAAGGTACCCTAGTACATTCCAATGAATGCGAATGGATGAGCTGGAGTCGAACATCCGTGGAATCATCCAATCAGAGGTCAATGATGTAAACCTACTGTCGAATGTGAGGAGGCCTGTCATTGAGGCATGTAGGTCCCAAAGTAATACTTGGTTTCTAAGCCTAATTCTCAGATAATGTGCTGAGGTCAACAGGAATAAGCTCGTCGAAGGAGGGCCTTGATGTATCCCCCATCAACGACACGAAACAGACATAGAGATGTAATTGGTGGATCAAAAGGACATAGACTGACACAGGTTTTAAGGCAAGATATTTGGGATGGTTGACTCTCGAGGTGGATACTTCCCTTGAACACTGAGGCACAACAGTAGAACATGACATGGACCAAAACTTGATGATGCAGTGGATGCGGTGACTTATGTCAGGTGACCCAAAGGAGTGAAAGAAACTCAAAGGATTGGCTCAGTGCATAGGTTCAGCGGGTTATAATGTGTGCAAAATACAAAGTGTCGTGTTCAAGGGAGACTCTAATAATTGCTTGATAATGTTCTCAAGAGACTACTTGGCTTGCTTCTTTCAATTTTTTCCCCCATCCAGATAGACGAGTACCTCTTTTTGATTTAATGAGCTCGAGGAGGGTAACACATGATCGATATAACTCACCTTCAGTAAGTTCCTCTTCCTTTGTTTAACGAATTGGAAGAAGTAAGGGTTCGATCCCATATGGGCCTGTCGATGTGTGCTTTAGCGAGTCCAAAGATAGAAAAATCAAAGGTTTTTCAGGATTATAGAGTTTGGAAAAACACTTAAAAGAGAACTCTCTCATTTCCTTTTTCGTACAGTAGTCTAACGAGACCGAAAAAGAGATAAACTATCGCTCGAAAGACGCCCTTTCAAACCTTTTAACGAGTGTGAAAGGAAGCAAGGTCACTCGAAAATATTTTCATATTTAGAGAGTCTGAAAAGAGTTTAAAGATGACTCCAGGGGGGTTCTTTTTTCGTGTGTCCATGCGGGTCTGAAAAAGAGATAAAAGTCTACCTGGCGCGTTCTCATATTTTTGAGCTTGAGAACGAACCAAGACTATGCTCATGAATGCGACAAGGTAAATAACTCATCAGAACTGCCAGGAAACCTGCGATGTCAAAACTACAAACCAGGGGTTTAGTGAAGCCATTATATTGTTAGAGAAACCCATAAATGACTATACCTTATAAAAAATGGAAATTTATAAATAGCAATACAATGAAAATTCCATTTACCATTTCATTTTGCACAAGGATTTTCATTTTGAGGTGGATCTTGTTTCGCTTGCTACCAGAGTAGTGGAGATTCTCATTTTGAGGTGGATCTTGTTTCGCTTGCTACCAGAGCTACGGTTGACCGTTTATCTTGTCGTTCAGACCAGATAGATCTTCATCTCTCCTTCTTTCAATTACATGGTTTAATATTCATTTTCATAGCAGCATTTAATTCAAAAACTGAATCCCTAAGTTGCCCCAAAAAGATCAAAATCGGCCTCTTTTAAAAATTATGGAAAAAGGGGATTCTTTTTGCAAAAACGTTTTATAAGGGGATGGCCAAGATGCCAATGCCTCAATAGCTAATTGGATGGGTCGTTTTTGGCAAACAATCCATGAAAAATCCCCACAAATGCCCACGCAGCCATAAGAGAAATCGTTTGCATTTAAAAATGTTTCATTGTTGTATGATGGATATTGAATGGCTAAGAGAGGGCGTGGTGATTGTAAAAGAAGGTGTGGTATCTTTAAATGATGTGGTCATTATATTTCATGTTTTTTAGATTGCTTTTGAAAATTGCCGAAATTGCCAAAACGTTGAAATAATGAAATTCTTTATTCTTTTTGTTTTGTAGGTGATTTAGGCGACCATGATCGAGTGGAAAGAATGAGAGCATGAGATTGATGAATTGGATTCCTTGTGAATTCCTCGCACACAGGCCGCATTGTAAGCTTGTGGCTTACTCAAATTCTTCAAATTGCAAAAAATGAAGAAGGAGATTGTGTTGCTTGAGCATATGATCGGCCTATGGGATGTTGCGGAGAAAGCATTCCGGATTGGCACACAGCTTCTAACCATCGAGTTAGAAGACATGTATTTCTTGACTGGCCTCTCAAAGAGAGGGGTTCCCATATCTTTTTCCGGGTAGAGGGCGCTACCTGAGCAAGTGGGCGTGTATCTGGCACGTCACTGCGTTCCAGGAGCAAGACTGGTAGGGGGTAGAATCCATATCAAGGATATCGAAGAGCTACCCCTCCAGTCCGTTTTGTTTTCCATCACGAGCATGACAGGCAGTACTAGCGCGCATCTGGCATCAAGATCGCAGGTGGCTTATGGTGTACAATGCTTGGAACCAACACTGATCAACTAGAGTGCAGGGTTCCTTCGAAATGTGAAGGAACAGGTTTCGCGATGCAGGATGGGACAGAAGCAATTTGGTTACGGCTCTTTTCTGGTCTCATTTTTCCTAGAGCGCATCCCCCAGAAGCAGCCTCAGATAGCACTAGAGGTGCGACCAGTGGATGAACCAAGGATGGAGAGGTGGACTAGTCTGTCCCCGAGGCTAGTAGCGGAGTTAGAGTTCCGTTTCACTAGCGATTTCTTTGCTTGGATGAGATGGCAGTATCTCTGGATAGAAGACTTCCCATATGCTGAGGTAGATTTCCGTGGGAGCATGGATTTGATTCTACCCGTGGGGAAAGACTGGGATGCGTCAGGTAAGAGACTGAGAAACACCTTGTCTAGTTTTTGTTTTTTAAGTTTTTGATATATATGTATTTTTTTGGGTATATAGAAGAGTTTTTAAAAGATGTATTGTTTTCAACATGCAGACAAGGGAGCAGTGCGCTCGGTCGATATACCGATACTAGGACATCATGGGGGTGCTCCGGTTATAGAAGATCCAGGAGTACCAGTGATAGGTCTCCGGGAGGTTGAAAGAAACCTCCAAGGCCTCACGATGGGCATTCCTACTCTACGGAGGGGAGAAGTGCCTTTACATATGCAGAGGCACACTGTGGGAGTGCCAGAGAATGTCAATTCTCTATTGAGACATGTAGTGCGTGCAGTGATGTGTTACTCGCAGCACAATGTAGCACAGGGAGATTAGAGTCTCTCTGGCGATCGTATTTTGTATGCCTTGTCAGGCGATGTTGTAGGGGTTTAAAGACCCAACATTTTTCTCTTCTATATATTTTGATGTAATCAAAAAAAATTTCAGTCACGCCATATATATATATATATATATACAGTTCTGAGTGTTTTACAGTGCCAAATGATTTGTACATGATGATGTATGTGATGTGTTTTAATCTACATGCGATGTACAATTTTACTTTCCTTAAGTCTTATATGTGGGCGAGATATCGATCCATGATGTAATTAGATAACGAATCCGAAACACTATTAAGTTCTCTTTCTATATTCAATGTAATCAAACATTCATTCAAGACGGTGAACTTGTAGGTGGAGACGTAGCAGGATAGGACTGCGGATGGCGTAGATACGGTTGAGTTGATAGACCATGAGTTGGGAGTCTAAGTAAACAATGATACGAGAGATACCTAAGGAGGTGGCTTGGGTCAACAGTCTGATGATAGCATGATATTCTTCCATGTTGTTGGTTGTTGGTCCTAAGAAGATACCTCTTGAACTCACCACCTCGTCAAATTGGTAAATAACCCATGCTACCGAAGCAATGTTCTGGGTATGTCGACTAGCGCCATCCGCAAACCCGAAAAAGATAGGAAAGGAAGACGTCATCTGCGCATGAAAACACAAGCATAGTCATGAGTGGCAATGGTAAATACTCGAGCACGTGAAAGAAATAGACACACCAAACTAAAATACAGTAATGTACAAAGTACAGATGCTAGGTAATCTAAGCATAGTACTTTTTAAGGTAAAGCCCGTTCCGGGGCTCTCCTAGGGAAATTCCATCATAATCTACTAATTCGTAGGCACTTTTGTGTAGAACATGCTTCACGATGTAGGGACCGTGCCACAGAGGTTCTAACTTACCGGTCCCCAATTTGTCATGAGCTTGGTCATAGACGAGGACTAGGTCCCCTTCTGCAAAAGTCCGAGGATGGACAGATTTGTCGTATTGACTCTTAATTCGTTTCTGATGTGCCTCATTAATGAGAGCAGCATCACGACGTGTTTCGTCCAGCTTGGATAGACACAAGAATCGTTCTTCTTCAGCAGAAGTATGGGGCAGAAGTTCTACTTTAAGTTTGAGTAATGGAATCTCACACTCGATTGGTAGAACGGCTTTGATGCCATACACCAACTAGAAAGGAGTAAATCCAGTTGAGGTTTTCACGGAAGTGCAATAAGCCCAGAGAGTGGAAAAAAGTTGTAGATGCCATGATGTCTTGTTTTCCCCTACCATGCGTTGAATCATGGTTTTCAGGACTTTGTTGATGGCCTCAACTTGTCCATTGGCCTAAGGATAGTAAGGGGATGAGTTTTCATGGCGAAAACCCAATTTGACATGCAGTTTTCTCATCATCTAGTTCTTGAAGTGTGCACCGTGATCAGTGACAATGGCGCGTGGTACACCAAAATGAGTTATGATGTGGTTGAAAAGAAATAGAGTTGCGGTACGACCATCGTTCAGGAAGGTAGGCATAGCCTCATCCCATTTGGTAAAGTAGTCAACGGCGACGATTATATAACCATGCCCCCCGGCTGAGGTAGGCTTACACTGCATGAAATCGATACCCCACTTGGCAAAGGGGCTGATGGTGATAATGGGGTGCAGTGCAGTAGGGTGGGTGCATGCCTTCTTGTTAAAGATTTGGCAGGGTGGGCATTTTTTGACTGCCTCGATACAATCTTTGAAGATCGAGGGCCAAAAGTAGCCGGCACGTAGGATTTTTTGGGCTGTGGCCATCCCAGAAAGGTGACCGCCACAAGATCCAAGGTGAAAATCGTTCAGAACGCGTTCAGCCTCCTCGTGAACCAGACATCGCCGAAGGATAGTGTCAATACCATGGTGATACAAGGTGTCACCGATGATAAGATAACGACGAGAATGGTGGCGAATACGTCGACGCTCTTCGCGAGAAATGTTAGGCTGAAAACGTTGGGTTTGAAGGTAAAGGAGGATATCTCCGTACCAAGGATCATAGGTGCTGATGAGGAAAAGAGATTCATCGGGGAGAGGATATCTAGGTTCAATGTCTTCATCGGCACAAGGGAGAGCACAGATAAGCTCTGCAAACACCAGGTATTTTTTTACTTTGGACTTCGTAAATTCAAGATCGAATTCCTGAAGGATAACGATCCATTTAGAATATTTTCCCCCAAGTACTTGACGTGTCAAGACGTGGTACATGGGGTTGGAGTCCGCGATCACCGTGGTGGTGCGTAATAATATGTAATGGTGGAATCTCTGGACAGCAATGATGGATTCCAGAGCCAATTTCTCTACATGTGAATATTGGAGTTCGGGTCCAGATAGACTCTTGCTCGGGTAATAAATCACATGTTCTTCACCATTGGGATCCTCCTAAACTAACACCATTGCAATAGTGGAAGTGGAGGTGGCCAAGTAAAGGATATAATCCTTTGTATACTCTGGAGGATGTAACAAAGGTGTGTGGGTCAAGGCGTGCTTGAGAGTATCGAATGACCGTTGGGCGGTGTCATCCCAGATGAAAGGGGTGTTTCTCTGCAGTAATCGCATGAATCCTTTAGTTATCTCGGCATAGTTGTAGATGAAACGGCGAAGGAAGTTTTCTTTGCCTTGCAAACTTTGGAGTTGTATTAAATTGGTAGGTGGTGGTAAGGCTAGAATGGCCTTAATCTTTATTGGATCCACCCTGATCCCGTCTTTAGAGACAATGAAACCGAGGAGTCGACCGGATTTGACAACAAAAATGCACTTATGTGGGTTTAAGAGAATACGGTAGAACCGACATCGAAGAAAAATCGCCCGTAAGTGATCAATGTGATCGGATCGATTGGATGAGTGGGTGGGTAAATCGTCGAGGTAAGGCTCTGCGATATGCTTGATATCGTGGAAAGCATACGACATGGCCCGCTGGAAAGTAGCACCAGCATTTTTAAGGCCAAAAGGTAGCTTTCGATAGGAGAAAGTACCCCATGGGCAGATAAAGGTTGTCTTATGTTGATCAGCGGGTAAGATTTCAATCTGGTTATACCCAGAAAAGCCATCCATGAAAGAGAAGATTACGCTCCCTGTGCAATTATCGATGATTTGGTCGATGAAGGGCGTAGGGTAGTTGTACTTGGGACAAGATTTGTTGAGATCCCGATAGTCAACACAAACATGGATGGTCCCTTGTTTTTTGGCAACCGGAACAAGGTTGGAGACCCATTCTGTCAAAGGGACGGGATAGATAAAGCCAGATTTTAGAAGTTTCTCAACTTCTGCCTTTATAGTTGTGATTTTCTTGGGATGAACGGGGCGAAGATTTTGTCGAACAGGTTTCGCGTTAGGGTAATTCTTGATTTTGTGCACGAAGATTGAAGGGTCGATCCCTGGCATTTCCTTGTAGCTCCATGTGAAGACATCACAAAATTATTTAAACAAAGCGGTGTAAGAGACCACTTCTTCAGGTGTGCAGTTAGCACCAAGGTTAATGTTTTCCACGACACCTTCTTTGATCGAAATATCAATAATGATCATGGTAGAGATGTTACCCATATTCCCCTCAGAGAGAGTATCTTGTGTGAGGATAGGAGATTGCGGAGCATCGGTAACATCGAGAGGGAAGACAGAGTGTATGTCTTGGTGAATTTCTTCCAAAGGTGGAAGAAAAGAGGATCGATGATGGTTATCATCCCAAGGTAGATCGTCAATGCTAAGCATTTCCATAATAGATTCGTCAGAAGGGAAAATTTGGGAAATGTAATCGACGACAGACGATAGGGAATCCAACCATGAGTGCATCGAGTATGCATCAGGTGCCAATAAATGTGGGTTGTTTGGAGAGGGAGAAGCATATTGAATATCTACGTATGCGACCTCGGTTGGGCTGAGTGGCATAGTGTCACCGAGCACATCGAATTCCAGAGGACTAGGTACAACCCAAGGATCAGATGATTCCAAGGATTGATAAGGCATAGTTGAGATCATATTGACGACGGAAATATGATGTGCGGTAGGTGGAAGTGGTGTAGGGAAAGTACCCATAAGGATAGAATCTTTCAACAAGCCAACACCAATGCTTTCATACGTAACTGGGTGGTATCCCAAAAAAGGAATGTTATTTGTGACAGGGACGCGAGCGTCGAGTGTACAGAAATCGAATTGATCGACAGTGACAATTTTTCATTGATGGGGGAATTGTACACATCGAAACACCGACAAGGCGACGGCAGTCATAGAGTAGAACCAACTTCTTCCAATTATTAGGTTGTAATCGAGGGGGGCATCGACCACCTCGACATCAACAGTAACAGTTTTGTTGCCCAACTGAACGGCTAAGGATTGCAATAATCCGTGAGGATGAAAAGATCGTCCATCAAAAGCACATAACATCATAGGGGATTTGTTAAGGGCAGGTGATTTTAAGCCTTTCCAACAAGCTAAAGACATGACACAAGTAGAGGCTCCCTCATCCAAGATAGTTCAGTGGATTTGTTGATTGTGAACAACAACATCGATTTGAAAAGATAACTGGTGGAAGAGTCGTGGTTGATGATCATCCAGATTAAACGTGAGGTTGTTTGATGACTCAGGATCAAAAGCACCGATAGCAGCTAAGAGTGTTCTACATTGGCTAGGACAGTGTTGTAGAACTTCCAAGGCAGACATAGCACACGGTGCTTGAGCCAAATCTTCGACAATGTTGTAGTTTTGGGCAGCCCGTGAATTAGGATTGAAGGTAGATTTTCGGATGGTGCTCTTAGGAGGGCGTAAGATGGAGTCAAACAAAGGTTTCTCAATCTGAAGTGGCCCGGATGGAGCGCTGGAAAACGGAGGACTAACAAAAGATGATAATGGGTCCAGTATGGAACCATTAGTAGTCTTCGGCTTATCAGGTTTAACTGGCGTGTCATATGTTGTAGAGCGAGTGGTCAGATTAACCCCGTTGAACATGTAAATGTGGGCACTTGTCGAGGCCTCATCATAGGGTTGGTTGGAACTACCCCTTGCGGTGGGGGTTTGGGCAACCAAAGATTGTTGTTGTGGAAAAGGCTGAGTAAGCACAGCAGGTTGTGAGTTTCCCTTGAAAAATTTGGCCACTTCATTTCGATGTGGACAGTCTCGAGTGTAGTGATCGTCACCACAAATGAGACATGGGAATTTTGGTTTTCTTTGTGGTTGTTTTCCGACAGCAGGGGTTTGTGGTTTATTTTTTGGTTGTTCGTTGTTATTGTTTTTCTTTTGTTTGTTTCTTGCTTTCTTCTTTCCCCCGAGTTGTTGTGAAGGGGTCGATTGGACCGCATTCACCTCAGAGACCTGAGTTTGAGGGGGGGTAGAAGAGGGTGCAGTCAGGCTGGGAGAAGTCGTCAAAGCGGTCCGCTGAGTTGTTCCAGTCGACTGGGAAGTAGATTGGGTTTTGACGGAGCCAATAACTCCATCCGCGTGCGAGGCAGACGATGGTTTAGATGGATCATTAGCGGCATGGGTAGCATTCAGTATCAACTCGTACAGAGTACCGGATTATGAATAGACCAATTCTAAGTACTGAGCTTGGGAAATAGCTTCTTTCTCGGTGACTACACCACCCATGGAAACATCACGAGCGATCTGGGGTAACAATGATTTAGTGAACCATTCTGCTAACAATTGGTCAGGAATGACCGCTTTGATTAGCCTTCGTCGTCATCTCCACTCATGAATATGGTCAGAGATATGTACGGAGGTTGTCTGACGAAGGGAGGTCAATAGTTCAGTACCCGTCTCGTATCGGATGGGTAGTTGGAAGTGTGTGAGGAAGGACATGGCGAGGGAGATGAAATCGTGAAAAGAGGCACGTGGTAGTTCAATATACCATTTTGTCGCGGAACCCGTAAGCGTTCGTTGGAAAAGACGCAAACGTATGGAATTGTCCATGAGGGAGTTGGATGAACACCACAAATGGAAAGTCATCACGTGGTTGTTTGGGTCTTCTCCGGACTTTCCATCGAATTTTGGGATATCAGAAGGAAGTTTAGCTGGAATAGATGGCCAAACCGGAGAATGATAAATAAGATCATTCGTTAATCGAGACAAGTCTGGAAGGTCCAGGGTAGCTAGAAAAGGTAGTTGTTGGTTAACCTGTGGGTAATGCTGGTGTGGCATGGGGACACCAGTAGGGCCAATCACTGGGTTATGTGGATAATTGTAACTAGTGGGCCCTCTTGTATGAGGTTGGTGTTGACCAGGGTACATAGGATTTGAGGTGTTTTTATAAGTATGTGCGAGTGGAGGATAACCGGATGGGTTTTGAGGATTATAAGTTGGGTTTGGTGTTTTTCCATAAGGGGTTTGTTGTGGAGCTTGATAATTGTGTCCTGCCGAGAATTGTGGGTTTCCTAGAAAAGGGACATTCCATGCATTAGGTGTGGCAGACACATTTTGTCCATACGATTGATGGTAGGCTCCAGATTGAGGCTGCCCCCCAGCATGAGGGTGCCCCCCAAATGGAATTTTTCCTCTGGTGGGAGGATGCCCCCCAGCTTGAGGTAGAGTTCCTGTAATTTGAAAACCAGATGTAAATGACTGACCGGTACTGCCGAATGGGTTAAGACCACCAAGACCGGTCCCTCCGGGTTGTTGGATAGGTATGGAACTTCCCGACATAACTTGGGTAGTAGTGGCAGTGGAAAAATTCAGTGCTCTGTACCCAAAAGGGAGTGATGATGTAGGTCTTGGTGTTACGGGTGTGCCAATAGCAGCTTGGCTAACTACTGTCTTACCGGCGGGAATAGTTGGAATGTGAGGGACCATTGTAGAATGGGTCGTCTGGAGAGGAAAAGTAGACCTTGGGCCAATAGACGATGTGTTCGGACCAACAGATGGTGTGGCCATAAAAATGGTGGTACCAGTAAAATGGTTTAGGGGTACAGTGTAGGTGATAGGTGCGTCAGCACCCATCCCTGTTCCATAAAGATCCCACACCATGCGCGGTGGACTTCGAACAATGTCTGCGGTCCAAAAGGGGTCATCGGCTAAAGGGTTTGAACGAGACCCAGCCGGAATGTCAGAAGGATTGACGACGACAAATTCACCAACTAAATTCAGTTGGAGGACACGTCATTCATATCCCTCCGGAATGCGGAAAGCTTCCAGAGACTCTGAAACAATTCAAAAATTCTCTAAAGGAGTGGGAACTTCTTCTTGGGAAGTTGTAGTATCTTGAACCTCACTCTGTTGAGGAGATTCCTCCATAGAATGAGGGGGTAAAGGGGTGTTCCCTTCCGAGGAAGTCCCTGTAGCCTCCGCGAATGACGTGGAGGGTCGATGTTGGCGAAAAAGAGTCGGCGAAAAAGATCTATGGCCAACTACCGAAAAGAAACAGCATACGCTAATAGAATATAAGAATCACAACCAAACAAATAGGGCCTTCTCTCAATGACCGTACTAGTTGGTGATGAAATCCAACATCGCGTGATCAAGTCAAGAAGGGGTGGGGATCTGGTGGAATAGTTACAATGGAGACCTGCTTAACGGACTTACGCTTTGGTGCAAGCTTCCACGCAGTAATTATGGATTTACCCTCCAAGGAGCCCGAGTGAGTTTGACCAATGTCTGCTCCAGGTACAGTGAGACTTCCCTTCACTGTCACCTTGTGTAAGGCCCTAAAGACTATGGCTACCAAGGTTACCAATTCGCAGTCAGCCCCTGGGCGGGTACAGTCGACAGTCCGATCCGAACGTACGGACAGGGTATCTATCCCGAAATCAACTAAAAGGCTTCCACGCAGTAATTGTGGATTTACCTTTAAGCGATCCCCATAATATGATCTGACCACTACAATCAGTCAAACCATGGAGGGATAATCCCTGTAGCTCTCCTGAATGTGACCTCGTGCGTAACCCCTGTGTGAGAGGGGGATCCCAGGAAGACTTATACGATAATTGGATTTGACTCTCCCTAACTCAAGATGCTAATGTTTGTTTTGGAAACTTTGGAGAGTTATGCTCATAGCCTAATCCAAAGTACTAAGCCTAGTCTACTATTGGTGGAGGATCCTAGAAAAGAAAAATGTTCTAGATAATTTTTAATTTAGCGTTCATTTTATAGTTGTTCTTTACTCAAAAGGGGTGCATGGAAGTGAAACAGATGGAATTATGACTCAGTCCCAAAAATGCATCAAAGATGATAAGCATTCATTTCTTTTCGATGAACATCTATCTAAGGGAGAGAGAGAGAGTTATTTTCACTAACAAGCACTAATAAGGAATGTCCTCAAACAAATTTTCTTCAAATCAAATCCGATGTGGTGCTAAAACTTTTGAAATACCTTCAAATATGAAAAATCAATTATGAAGATGCTTCTTTATTGTTTGTATATGAATAATGATTAATTCAAAACAATGCTCGTCTTGCTAATTACCTTTTTGGATCAATGAACATTAGACCAACACAAGCAAGAATCGTATAAACAATACACCCTCTCGTTGTGATCAAAACAAGAAGCGAAAGAAAAGAAACAATCAAAGAGAAATCAAAAACTTCACACCAAAAGAAATGTCGAAGAACAATGATCTTAACTAAAACCAAATGAAAAGATCCATAGGCCTCTGATGACCTTCACCAGAATTTTTCGCTCAGTCAAAAAAGGAGAGAAAGACAATGCATGGGTTTCAAACTCCAAACGAAAGAAAAACTCGACAACAATAGTGAAGAAGGCTACAAAATCCAAACAGCAAGATGTTTGTTCTTAAAAAAGACAGATGTCAAAGCTGGAAAGGAAGAAGCATTGACTCACAAGGTGGCCCAGCAAAGGAAAAACAGAGGTAAAACCCTGAAAAAAGAAATCCTGGAAGGCTTTTGGCCAAAAGAGGCTTGGCACTCTGTTGTCAAGGGAAAGGTGCATTATAGCACTCTGTGTAAGGCACTCAGGGATCATTTTCACTCTGTTAACATAGGGACAGGGGCGCCAGGTTCAAAAAGCTCCTAAAAGTGTCAAAAATCCAAAAATTACAGTTCAGTCTCGACAATTAAGCTAAGTGTGATGGGGTAGGGAGTCAATCAGTTCATGAAATCAATCAAAAAGGAGTGAACCGGGTCTAAAAGCAATCAAGGGGTAAGACAAGGTTTTATGAGGAGAAATCAAAACAAACAGTTTCGATTTGAGGACTCCCCAGTGTAGTCACCAGTTTCTGTTATAGGAAAATCTCCCTGCGGACATGTAGATTTCCTCAAAGATCTAGACCCTAAACTCTAAGACAGAAAGTGCTTAACATGGACACTAAATTCCTTTCAAATCTATACAAACTAATGCATGAGAAGGAAGGAGAATATAAGTACCTTTTTATCGATGTTTTTCCCTGCACGCTCCGAGTCGAGCTCTGAACTCTTGCTCCTCGATGAGTCCTGTAGACAAACAAAGTACGACTACTTCCTACTCTATTGATATTATCTTGAAAACATATCTATCTATCAATGATAATTTCATGTAAGATCAGACACGAACTAGAAAGAAACAGGCCAAGTGTGTCATATTAATGAGAATAACGACAGCAGTACTTACAATCGTAGATGCAAATGCGACAGCTTCATCAAGTCCCCTTTGTCTCACCCTTGCTCGATAGATCCACGACCTGGATGGTAGCAGCTTCATTGATCAATCTCCTTCAACTGACTGTGTGTTTCCTATGAGATCATAGGTTTCATGCTAGCAATTCCTCCCCTCTTCTCACCATCATGGAGTCTGCTTATATAGGTTAAGAGAGGCTTAACCTCTTGAGGTATCTTTAGGGTAGGTTGAGGAATTCCCTCCTTAGATCAAGGATCTTCTGATTGAACCAAGAATTTGAATCCAACTGTCTTCCAAACTTGAAATATCCTTCCCTTATTCTCCTCAACGGGCCAACCACTGCTCAGATTAGACAGCGCTCCCTCAAAAGGGGCATCAGGGTGCTATAGCGCGCCCTAGGAAGATTGAGGGGAGCACCAGTGCTCCAAGGATGGATAGCGCTCCTTTAGAGGGGTAGTTGGGCATTATAACGCTCCCTAAGCCCTTATAGGGGAGAGCCAGCGCTCCTAAGGCTAATGTAGGGGAGCGCTCTCCTTCAAAACCTTTGTTTAAGAGCTCCTTTCAGGTGCTAAGAGTTCCTTGACTTCAGTTAATCATTCTCCTTCCTCCAAATCAAATGTCTGAGTTATTCTAGATGTTTCTTTGGTGTCGTCATCATGGCAGTATGCATTGTTTGATGTTTGCGACACTTGTGAATGACATGTGACACTTGCGACAGTTGAGAGGAACATGCGACACTTATGACACTTATCGAAGTGAGCAATATTGAGGTGTAACAACCCCTGAATCAATTAAAATAGTAAGGGCATTGTTATCGATCATACCTTCGACTTCAATCATGTGTGATTGAAATTCAGCTTGCTTATTGTCCAGGGATGCATAGATCCTAGATACTTGTCTTCCCATGTCGTCTAACATTTCTATTTTTTTATCATTGTGAACATCTCTCACTTTGTCCTTTCTATGAGGAAAATATATATACCTATGATCTCATTTACAACCCAAACATTCCATAGGTGTTTGCCTTGGCCTTTGCCCACCTACTTCAGCCAACCTGGGCTCTCTCAAAATTGGCTTTCCTTGAGGACTATTCCTGAAAAATGGTGGTTTGTTTCCCTTCTACCTCTGCTCCCTCTTAAACTTATTCTTTTCTTCCCAAGCCTTTTGGAAAATAGGTCTCCCTTTTTTCTGATCAAATAATCATTTTTCTCTCCTTATGGTTTCTTCCATAGTTTTAGGATCATCATATTGGATTTTATAACTGATGAAAGGTGGTAGCCCACTCAGATACCTTTGAATCTTAATTGTCTCATCCTTGATGAAGGGGACATACTTCAACAACTCCAAGAATCTTTTTTCATACTCATCAATGGATATACTTCCCAGCTTGAGTTCAAAGAACTCTTTCATTTTCTTGTCATTATACCTCTTTGTTAAGTACTTGTTTTCAAAATGTCTCTTGAACTCCCTCCATGTAACATTCTTCTCTCTGACGTGATCCACTTGTACAAGTTGATCCCACCATATGGATGCCTTTCCTTTAAGTTGGTATATGGTAATTCTTCCCTCTGCATGAGAAGAATAGTTTTGCAGTTGGAAATATTTCCTCATGCCCAGTAGCCATGCCTCATCATCTTCATTTTTCTTGTTCTCTCCATCAAAAGTAGGAGGCTTGATTTTATTCATTTCACCCTTCATTTCATCCACTTCAGATCTCCCATGCTTTATGGTAGAAGATGGAGTTGAATTTTTGTGTGGCCTCCTTTTGGAATGCCTTCGGGAGTGTTGGTGATGTCTTCTACCACTTATTCCTCTTATTTCCTCATCAAGGGTCTCGTGATTCTCTAATTTGTTGGAGCCACTCTCCTTATCCAATTTCTTTTAAATTATTTCTAGGATTCGCATCAGCTTCATATTGAAGTCTCCCTATTGTTCCTTGTCTCTCATAATATTTTTGTTATCTGTCTAGTTCATTTGGACATATCTTTGCAAATTCTTAATGATTTTCATCATGCTCACTTCTTTCTTTATTTCTTCTCTGTGACCATTAGAGTTTGTTATTTCAATTCCCAAATGGACATCCATTCCTCTAACTTCATCCTCTGAACTGTAAGCATCATGTGCCTCATCCATTTCTCTATACTATGCAACAATTCGGTTTGGCTCTGTCAATTGGTAACTTTGCAAAAATGTGCAGTCAACCGAATTTTTGTCAAGATATCAGTCTTTAATAATTTTCTAGAGTAAATTAAGCAATTTGATTCAACAGAAAGAATATCAGACTCCATTTTCAGTGGGTCTGCATTGATCAAGAATCCCCACGATTCTATCTCCAAGCCATGTTATGTTCTGCAACAATTCACCATTTGGTGCTAGCCCCTTTTCTTCATTCCATAACTCGCATGTGACCACAGCTGGGACCAAGTGATAAACCAACAGGCGCTTACTATGTGCTTCGTAGTTTCGGGCTTTGGGTGTTTCCAAATCCTTCAATGCCACAAACCTCTGGAGTGTCATATCTTATTCCACACGTCAATGACTATCAACGGTCACGATGACTCTTGTGCTTCGGCCTTCGGGAGTTCTCAACCCACGCGACCCCACTTTCCCTAAAGTGGCTATCCTCCGCAGGTTCTTAAATCACTAACTTGTGGCAGACATCCCATGTGTCCATATCATCCTTGGTGACGCAATAGGCCACATCACTTCGAGACTCCAAACTTCAGGACTTTAGAATATTTTGCACTTGTATTCCTCAAATCTCCTGAACTCTGAATTTCTGACCTACTTTACCTTCTAGGGTCCACATGGTACAGTTGGCAACAATTAAGGTGGTGGAACGTGGCCCCACGTGTCGGATTTCTTTTGGTCTAACATGGTCATCAAATTTCCATTCTGACTAACACGTGGTAGGACTAAGGAAGTCCACGTCACCCTGGGTGACGTCATCATGCCACGTCACTTCAGGACTTCGGAAGGATTCACCTTAGTACACCTCGTTTCTCCTGAAGTGTCAAGATCCTGAATGCGTTGATCTATCGTTTCTCCTTACCCCTTTCTCTTGGCTTGATCTACAGCTTCGATCTAACTTCAGCCAATCCAAAAGTCAAGCACTTTTCCCCGAATCTACGGTGTAGGTCCTCTTTGGAACTTCGGAACTTTAGGCTTCGGCCTCTTTTTCTTATAACACGTAATATTTTCCGAAGTCGTGAATTTTGAAGGACTTAGGGGTTTTACTTTCCTGCACCTTCTCTAGATATGATGATTATGAAGGGTCTACCTTCTCCCGAATAGATTCTACGGCCCAAATTTCAAACCTCGCGGCCCAACACAATGGTTGTTGCAGCTTCCTTCTATGTTTCCATTCCATAAATTGTTATACCTCCTGAGCTTCATAACACGACCAAGGTATTATCTTGGCACCCAGGGATGCTCTAAACCTCGAATTTTGTCCCCTTCAACAACAATTCACCCTGAAATATTTGTCTCGTTAACCACTAACATGGCCCCTCCAGGCTTAGTGTCAAAACCTTGGCTCTGATACAAATTTGTAACATCCCCTGCCACCCGAGAGGCCAAGAAACGCCACAGTAGAAACATCTTTCTGTTTTTTATACCATTTTTTCTTTTGTGACCTTCCCGGCCTTAAACCAACAGGTCAGGCAACATCACCTCAGAAACTAACATGTTCGAGCACACACACACACACACACACACACACATATATAATATATATATATATTAATATTTCTAATGTGATTTTAACTAGACATTAACATTACGTACATACACATATTCTTGTGGAAGCGACAATAACACATACCAATATTTAATGGATGATTTTCATTCTGCTATCACACAGCTTAATGCAGAAATAATAGTAAAAGCATACATACAGTAATCACAGAAAAAACCATAGATACAACAACATATACAAATACATAGTATGTAAATGAACAGATAAATGGGTACTTATCTTTTAATTGAGGACCACCAGCTGCATGCAGACCTTCCATGAACCTCCCAGCCTTAGACCATGTTGTTCATCACACTCAGTAGTGGGTCACCCCTGATTTGGGACTAAAATCCACCAGGAAATGGATTCCTAGGATTGGAAAGGACTACACAAAAGTCACATAGAAAAATAGGAAGGATTTTTTGCCAATATCCACTTACGCCCACATTCCACAGACCCTCATTCCCCACATGCATGTTCCACCCCAGGAGAGTACACCCTCACTATTGAAAATCCACCAATTGCTACATCTCCCTTTCCTTAGGATTCAGCGACAGGTTGGATCGAAACTCTCAGAATAATGTATCTACTATGGGAATCCCTCCAGGACAAATCACTTCCCCGACAAACTCTCTCACATGGGAGAGTTTCTCATAGGCCTGACAACCTGCTTCTTCAATTCAACTTTATGTCAAATGGACACGGGTGATGTCAGCAACAGAATTCGGCTAACGCGCAGGTGATGGTAACAACTAAAAATGAGAAAGGACATAGAATATAGAATAAATCCAAGCTCATCCAAGGAATTACGTTGGCAGCAATAGCCAACTGCTAAGACACGGCACGGGCTCAGAAAAATACAGGTGTGCCCAGATTCCTAGGAAATACACAGGACAACTACAGTATAACTGTAGGTTCAGGGCTCTTCCTATCTCAATACATGATTCAGTGGGGAGTATGGATCTCTTCCAGGGTGGCTAACATTGTGAGAGTGCAGACGAAATGGTGAAAGAACCCCCAATGAGCTTACTTTCCCACCTAAAAATTGCATGCGCCCAAGTTGACACATGTCTTCCTAAAGCTACATGAGCTCCACTTAACACTCGTTCCCTTTCTCTAGGAACTTAGGACAACACGATTATGTCAAACTTTATCCTCTATGAAATAATAATATAATATTGTTCCTTTAGAGGTAATCCATCTAGCTTAGCCCCTATCCCTAGACACTTAGCCCCTTCCCTACCTAGTGGAGCTTAGTCCCCCTTAACTCTTTCTTCATGGAGGGTCTACACGCAGCGATGTAACTTTTATTAATTATGTGAGTATGTACATATACAAAATAATGCTCATTGTCCTTAGCATCTAGGCTCTCCAGCCTAATAAACACATAAGTCTTCCAGCTTATAAACACTTGGCTCACCAGCCTATAAACATAATTACAATTTAGTAGGGGCTCGGCCTTGGGGTGTTACAAAAATCTTGGTGGTAAACATCAAGCCCACTTTCTCAAGGGAAAGGAATAGTTGAATCACAGGGAAAGAGTATGGTTTGATACCTCTACATAGAAACTTGGATGCCTCGACTAGAAACCTAAAGGGAAAATAGATGTACCCCATCAAACTCGAAAGAAGAATACATGTCAATACTATGGAAAGATTGGACATGTGGAGAAATTTTTCTACAAGAAGATATACAATTTAGAAGAGAAGGTTAAACGCCTTGAAGGATATGTGTTCATTGTTCATCGACCCACTAATAATTTCACCTTCCAAGTTGGAACTTCTCAAGCTTTGTTGTCTCATTCTACACGGAACGAATGGGTAGTTGACTCTGGGTGCAAACATCATATGGCTAAGGATGCTTTCTTGTTCACGTCCTTCAATGAATATGAGGAGAGGAAGATTTATGTCCTATGATTTTTCTATGGATATTGTTGTTCAAGGTGATGTTTCATGTCAACATGGGAGAATTTTCAATGTTTATCATTTTCCAAACCTCAATGACAATGTATTTTTTGTTTCTTAGTTAACATAGATAGGTAAGATTACATAATTTTGGCCAAATCATTTCTTTGTTCGAGATTTGAAGAAAGGTCAATCGATTTTCGCTAGAGGGTTTCTCAACCCGAAGGACATTCTATATAAATTACGTGACACAACTCAACCCAGCACCAAAATGACTGCTCTTGTCGCTCACACTGATCAAAGAAGTCAAACTTGGCATGAATGACTCGGAAACCTGAATTTTTGAATTATATGGTCGATGGAAACTCTATACATGGTTTTTGGTATACCTAAAGTATTTCTCCTTGAAGGAGTTTATAAAGGTTGTGTGCTTGGAAAGCATCATCAAGTATCGTTTGACTCTGACAAAGTGTCGTGAACACAAAGCCTCCTGGAGTTCATTCACAATGATGTATGTTGCATCAATATACATTCCTCACAGAAGAAAGGTATATCTTAACTTTCATATATGATCTCTCTCGTTTCACATGGGTCTATTTTCTTAAGAATGAGAACCTTGTCTTTGAAAATTTCAAAGAGTTTAGATCCTTTGCTAAAACGCAATGCGGTTGATCCATCAAGTGCTTGAGATCAGACAATGGTGATGAGTATGTAAATTCACCTTCTAAATAATACTTGATTTGATATAGTATTGGTTGGCAGCGATCAATTCCTCACACACCTTAGAATAATGGGATTGCAGAATGAAAGAATCCCAGATTAGTAGAAATGGCTAGATGTCTTTTTCAAGGTAAATATCTTCCTTGTCGCTTCTAGGCTGAAGTGGTATATTATGAAAACTGTATGCTCAATCACATATTGAATTGAGATGTTCCTTCAGTGAATCCATTCGAATGATGGTGTAGGAAGAATCCTTTAGTCGGACACCTCCATGTGTTTGGATGTGTTGCTTGGGCTCATATTTCGGATGATTGTAAAAATAAGTTGGATGCAAAGAGTCATGCTTGTATCATGATGGGATACTCTTAAGATTCAAAAGCCTATAAAATGGAAAATCATTATCAAAATAAATGTATGGTTTGATGAGAAGTCTTATGGAAACAAATTGTTGAATGCCTCCTCTGAATTGCTACAAGATCATTCCCTTGATGTCATTTCTGACTTCGGTTCTCCTATTCCATAGTTTATCCCTTCAATTGGACATTCAAACTCTATTATTGTTTTGACTAGATCGTCGACCTCCGATTTGATCAATCCGTCGATATTTTTTTTGACAGGTTCGTTGTCTCTATCAACTAAAACTATTCTGACTTATAATTGACCTATTGTAGTGCACAACAGTTCACTTGTTTCTTGTCTACCTAGATGGGTTTTCAAGACAATTAAAGTTGTTGGCGCTGATGTCAGTGATATATCCTCTGGACGACAAACTCGAAGTCAAAAGAAACATGTATTTGTTGCATTGACAACTCTTGTACTTGAAACTTATCTTCATGTTTCCTACTCGGATGCTCAAGGATGACCTAAATGGGAACACGTTATGCAGACATAAATTGATTCTTTGTCGAAGAATCACACTTAGGACTTAGGTCCCTGACCACAAGGAAAGAACATTTTGAAGTGTCAATGGGTCTACAGAACCAAGTTTACTTCCTAAGGTGTTATTGAGCAACATAAAGAACGCCTAGTTATCAAGGGATTTTCTCAACAAGAAGGTATCAACTACACTAATACCTTTGCCCCTTTTGCGAAGATGAACTTTTTTCTATTAATTATTTCCCTTCTTGCTCGTTTTGGATGGAAAATCCATCAGATGGATATGAAGAGTGTATTTATTTATGGAGACCTATCTGAAGAAATTTTCATGGAACATCCACATGGTTTTGTGACAAATTTTACCCTTGTTTTCCGACTCAAGAAGTCACTTTATTCTTTGAAGGAAGCTCCTATAGTTTGGTATGCTAAGATCGAAATTTTCTTTCATCAATTTGGTTTTAAACGTTGTGAATTTGATCACAACTTGTATGTCCTCCATACCAATGGAGACACTTTTATTGTTGTTGTATATGTAGATGACCTTCTCATGACTGTCAATAATACTTATCTCATTCTTATATTGTAGAAACAACTTGTTGACTCCTTTGACATGACAAATCTTGGTAATCTACAATATTTTTTGGTTCTTCAAGTATTACGATTATGTGATGTTTTTTTTTCATTTCTCAATCTATATATGTAATGGATCTTTTGACATGTTTTAAGATGGCCAATTGTAATCCTTGTGCTACTCCTTTCCAATGTGGAGAAAATCTCACCAAAACTTGTCAAACACCTCAATTCAATGCTACACTTTATCGACAACCAGTTATCAGTCTTGTTTATCTTACTCATAATCAACCTGACATTTCCTTTGTTGTTAGTATGGTTTCTCATTTTTTTCAAGACCCTAACGAAATCCACTGAAAACTAATCAAACGAATTGTTCGTTATCTCAAGGGTACCACTTATTTTGGTATCAAGTATTGTCAAAGTTCAAATTGGTTGGTCGGCTTCAACGACTCTAACTGGGTTGGAAATAGTGATGATCGGAAGTCCACTTTTGGCTATGTGTTTCATCTCAACACTGGTCTATCGGTGTGGTAGCGCAAGAAAAAAAAGGTAGTCTCCTTGTTGACTACAAAAGTAGAATATATTGGTGTCACTCAATTAGGTACTAAAGTAGTCTGGATCTGCCAACTTCTGGGTGAGATTGGATTTCCTATTTAAAACCTTGAATACAATATATTTTGATAATCAAAGTGTCATACAGGTTGTTGGCATTCCTATTTCCCACGGTAAGATGAAGCATGTTGAGCTCTGTGCTCACTATTTTATACAATTAGTTCACGAGAACGTTGTCTCTCTTGAATATTGCATAGCATATGATTAGGTTGTTGGTATCTTCACTAAGTCACTATCTTAAGGTAGATTTATCAAGCTCAATACAATTGTTTGGTTTGAGGAAGTTGCAATTATGGGGGGGTGACATGATGACGTAATTCCACCTCTTGAATCTCCAGAGACATGTATTGATGGGGGGGTTTTGGAACATCAAGAACTAATGGTTCATCACACTTCTCCTAGATTCAGTTGATGGGGATATCGGCCTACATCTAGAAATAGTCAATCGAGCGATCATCCATACCTCTACATCATTCGGTTAAGTAGTCGACAATCATATCGGTTGGACAATCGAAGATAGTCAATAAGTGGATCAACCAACCGAGAAATCAACTACAAGTTGGATGCATGGATGGTGAGGTCAAGCATCCTTGTTGAGTTGAATAGACAGCACATATTTGAAGGAGTCAAATCTAACAACCAACAGTTATATGTAGACAAGATCTACCCAATTACAAGGAAAGTGGTTGTAAGGTACCATATCTATTATATCATTAGAAAAGAGAAATATTCCAGAGAATAACAGTGAAATAGCAACAAAAAATGAAGATACCACAACACCAAATTATATGGAACCACAACACCAAAATTATACCTTTATTAATAGGAAACAATGTTCACTTGCCTCTTCTAAGGCTATTTTGTTAACGCTTAGGAAGTGACATACATTAGTTCATTAACCTTATTAACATCACAGAACATACCCAAGGATAGATCTAGCGCATTAACAACTAATATTATTCACCTAAAACACTTAGCACTTAGCATTGTGAATCAGATCTAGCATTTGAACATAAGTAAAGCATTAAAGCAACATTTATATATCCATTACATATCTAATCTAAGCACTAAGCAAAGCATAACAGAGATAATCAATTAACAAAGAAAACCATAAGACACCAGATGTATGTGGTTCACCCCAGTGTGGGGATATGTCCACCAACCACTTCGCCTCTTTATTATTCGTCAATCTCTTACATTCAGTTACTCCTATGCACTAAGCCACAGAGTTAAGATTCACACCAGACAGGAGGTCTACACACTGAGAATCAGATCCTCCTTCCAAAACCTAGATCAAGGCACTGAGCCACTCTCTATCAAGCACAAATCCTTAACACACATTCATTCCCTTGCACAAATCCACTCGGACCACTTGCACTTAGCTCCAAATACTACTACTTCTACCATACATTATTCTTGTATTTATACTCTTAAAAACCCTTAAAATAGGGTCAAACATGGGGAAACCCCATGGGCCGACATCCCATAACCCATTACAAAAACCCTAAAGAACCCCTTACTGGGTCCACAAATCCCGCAAAATAAGTGAGATCCACGATCTCAGCTCCTCCTAGGTTCTCCTTCCTCGAATAATGTTTCCAAGTCCAAAAGTGGGCCAACTCTGACCAAGGTTTCATCAAAACTTGGTCGAGGGCCAACAAGCGCCCAAAACTCACCTGTGACTTGTCCTGAGTCACTCAGGTGTGGAAAACGCTGCTTCGAAGGCCTCAAGATTAACTCGAGCTTCCTTGACTTGCTACTTTGTCTAAGTCCTCCTACTCTGTGAGCTCCTGGATCATCTTCTCTGTAACAGGCCCTTCCAGGCGTTGTTCTACTATTCCAACCACTTGATCCAATTGTGAGCCTTGTCCATCAATCTCTTCAAACAACTTGCAGGCTTCATCCTACATAGGTTGTATCTTTTGCGTCACTTCCATTACCCTACCCTAGAGGGCAGTGATCTGTTGTTGTACTGCATGTTGCTCCTGGGATCTCTTCATTCTTTCTAACGTAGTGAGCATCTTCATCTGTGTATGCACGGAAAATGCTTGTTGTTGTGCCTCCTGTAACGGCGCTTCCAGCTTCCTTAACTCTGGATCCTCGGTGAGGCGTTCATATGTGTGTGTGCTTCTATCACTCATATGTTTTCATTCTTAGGTGAGGGTTCTTATCCTTATTAGTGTGCTCTTAGCGGTCTCCTCCCTCTAGTCACACACCTCCTGCAGGGTGGTTGGCACTGTTTGGGCCTCCAAATCTGTTATCCTGGCTTGAAGCTACTGGAGGGTCTCAGTGAGATTCACTACTTGAAATTCGATCAGATCCCGGTCCTCCTATACCAAGCCTGGTATAGAGCGACATGCTTCACTCACTACTTCTTTGACCATGGCCCGCTCTACGAGCAGTTGCTCCTTTTCTCTATGTAGCTGGGATTTTTCCTCCTGGAGCTTCGCCTGAAGCTCTGCTTTCTTTCTTTCTTGGGCTGCTACATTGTCCTATGTTGCTCATAATTGTGCTAGGACTTCATCATTCTCTTGATTCAAGGCTTTTGTAGCCCTCTCCTTCTCTTCCTGGACTCTCTGGAACCAGGCTTTTGTTGCATCTGCAAGTATTCTCAATTGGGCTAGTTCATCTCCCACTTCTGCACTCTAGAATGAGGAAGATGTAGTGGGTGCTATGTCGTCCAAATGAACAACTTGGTGTACTTCCTTCAGTTCCCTCTCGATCCTTCCATATAGATCCTCCTGCTTCTCTCCATTTCTCTACAATATTTCCTCAGAAGTTTCCTCCATAGCTCCACGAACCAAACTGATATCGTCCTCAATGAGAATGGCCTCCAACCGGGGCCTATTAGTGTGCGTCTTCTTCCTTGCTGAGGGTTTATTCGGAGAAACCTTCCCCTTCTATTATGTGACTGTCCCAACAGGGAGATCTTCTGGCAGTGTAGCTTTGCCTCCTCCTCCTGGCGAGCCAGACCCATTATCTTCAGAAGCGTTGTCCTCTTCATCGCTCTCTATATCCTGGACTTCCTCCTACTTCTTCTTCTCCTTCATCCCACTGGACTATCTGACATGCTCGACTCGGATGACTATGGGGCTTCCTACGGTGTCAGTGTCAGAGAGTTCTACATCAATGACAGGTACAATAAATTCCTCTCTCCACTCCTTTGTAATCTGCTCCATGTCTTCATCTGTTAGCTTGTAGTACGACTGTAACTCTTCCTGGTTCTCATCTCGACGTGCAGTGATGTAGATGAAATGCAGATCTACGTGGAACTTTTCTATTGGTTTGTATTGTTGCAGGGTGCGCAGTGTCATGAACGTAAATGATTCAATGGGAACCTTTAATTGTTGATAGTATGCATGAAACACTGCATTGGGCTGCCACTACTTCGTCATGTCGTTGCTATACCACAGTGTTGAAAATCGAGCGGCCAACGGCTCCGAGGGTTCAATCTCTTTGAAGGTGTCTCCTTCAGGCATTTGCTAAGTGACAAATGCGATCAAAATGATCAATCAAGTGTAATGGAATTCATATCCCAAATCCTGGGCTTCGCGGAAATCCTTCTTCAACTCATTGATGAGGTAGTTTGCCCAATTCATATCAATTCCCTCCACACATTTTGCTGCGAGGTCCACCACAAACCCGATGACCTATGTGGGGCGGTTCTTCCTTACAAGATTTCTATCTATGAGTTGGAAATCGAGGCGCATTGCGCCATCCTGTATAGAGGCTACCTTGTAACCTCACTTTCCTTTTTCGACTTCTATGTAAGATTTCTTAATGTGTTGTGCAAAGGAACGGTTTGAAGCCTTCCCTGGATAAAATTGTTGCGGGTCAGAACCATTCACACTTAAGCTTGTCATCCGGTGTATCAGCATCGGATCCATAGTAATTCTTCAGTCAAGCCACAGGTATTCACCATGATAGCACAACAGGAGAATTTTAATGCAAACGTTAACCTCTTGGTGGTAGCCAAAATGCAGGATCTTCATCACATTCATCACGGTGGACTGCGCCAACTCCTTAATCCATGGTTATGAGATGAGGCAAGGCTTATTTCTGGTTGTCTTCATGATATAGAGGTGGGGCGCCAACATGGCATAGTTCTTCTGATCTCCCAAGTTGAAGTTGTTGTTCTTTAGTAGCAGGATCTGTCCTAATTGACTCCCGACTACGCGTATTCCTTTTAGAATGTACACAGTGAACACAGCATACTCAAAGTCTCGGGGGATGTTTTCGTGGTTAACAATTCCAACCAAAGGTGGGATATACTCAGGTAGGATCGACGTGATCTACTTCACATTAGCCAGATCGTTGTGGTGCTTACTTCGTTTTTCAATTCCAGGGTTTACATGACCAGAACGATGTCCAGTCGAAGGGGAACCCTGCAGTCCCCTAGTCGACAACGCCTGGACACCTTTAGATATCGATCTATCAGTCATTAGCTTCTTAAGTAACTTCTTGACAAACTTCTCTAATTCACTACGTTTGCCCGACATTCTAGTTTTTAACAAACAGGCGGGGTACACAAATAGAAAGGCAGGGTCTAGTTTCAGATGACACAGCTTGACACTTGGACAATTCTTTGTTTAGATCAGTCAATAAAGGGTATCAAAAAGTGGTCCCGACGCAGCAACCGATGAGTTAAATAAGAGGGTTATCGTAACGAATCTTCTAATGGCCAGGAAATTCCTTCATCAATGTAAATATGTTCGTTATGGCGCGGTCTCAACGTCCAAAAGTCGTCCATCAGCCCATAAATGCATTTTCTAACCGTTTTGGAGCATCGTTCTAACGGTCGGGGCAACTCCAACGGTCATATAACTTTTCCAGGGTGAACTCCCATTCTGCGTGGTCATGTTTTTCCAGCGAGGTTCAAATCCTGCGAACCTGCCTTCTGCGAGGTTCCATTCTGTGAAGTCTTTGATCTGGTCTTTGTAGTTTCTTATAGATTTTCTAACTTAGCTTTATTTTTATTGTTCTTCCTTGCCTTCTTCCCTATGATCTGTGTTTCTCTAACTAATTTTGGAATCCTTTTTCCAATCTTATTCTTATTTTCTCCTAGCTCAATGGATTCGCACTGTTGAGGTGCCCTCAAAGGGTCTGAAGTTAATATCCCTTTTCTTAACACATCCTGAGTCGACATAAATAGGTTCCTCAAACCTCTTGCATTATTTCAACCTTGACAGTGGATTCTCTTTCCTTATGTCCCTCTTGCGTTGTTACTTTGTTATGTTGCTTCGAATTTTCCTCTCATTCTTCTATTAGTCGGTCTATTTTACGAGATATGAAATCCCTTAGTTCTTGATTTTTCTTTTCTGTAGCTTATTTCTCTTCTTTCCTTCTGATCTGATCCTTCTCAATTCAAGGCTTACCTCGTAAAAGTGGGAAAGGGGTGTTGTCCACAATAAACTTAATGACTTCAAATTCCTCTTCAATCAATGTTCCATGAACAATAATAGGTACATTAGTAACTCTTCCACATAGGGTTATCATATTTCCCTTAAACAAGCCTATCCTTCCCAATGGAGGTATCATGGTAGGTTTTCCAAAAAAAAATCAAGTTTCTTTTGTCATAATATTCACTTTTGTTTATTCATCCAAGACACAATATATGTCGAAGTCTTCTATTCTTTCACTTATGCGTTGTTTTAATTTCAGGATCTCTGGTAAACTGACATCTTTGTGAACATCCATCATTTCTTTCAATTGTACTAATGTAGTCTGAAATTTCTCTGATTCTTTCTCTTTATGAGTTTCTAATATGCCCTTGGTCTCTTGACTTCCTTCATAGTTTTCTTGTCTTATGTTCATTCGTTCAACTTTAGCAATCATCTTCGGACAATCCTCAACCTCATGACCAATAATCTTACAACAAAGGAAAATAGGACCTGTGCTAGGGCATTCCTTAGCAAGATGTCTCGGTATTCTGTAGTTATAAAACAATGTCAATCCTCTTTTTCTTTTAAATGTTCCCCAACTTCTTCTTTACTGCGCACTAGGATCATAGTGTTGGGCCTTCAATCTGCAAAACTTCTTTCTAGGTTCCTACATCCATTTATTACTCTAAGAACTCTTTCTATGCATAGTAATAACATATATTTATTCATTTCCATTAAATTTACTCAAATCAACTCTTTCTTTCAACTGTTCCCTAGCCTTCAAACTAGGACAGAATCTATTAAACATACTTAGGCTCATGCTTTCAAAACAAAAAATTTCACTTATCTTACTCTTGTCAAAGAACAAAGTTTTACCTCTTTTCGTATCTTACCTCTTTATTCAGATCAGATTTCTTTCTTAGCACAAATCTTTGCAATTCAAGTGGATTATTGCGCACTTCAGCAGCAGATCTATGCATAGATCTTCTCTGTTTCTTTACTTCAGTTCCCATCAATCACAGTTTCAAGTCCCGACAACGAAACCCTTTGTTGGCACAGGGGCAGACCCAGGGTTCAATGCTTAATAGTGCACCAACAAAACCCCGACTACCGGCCCTTTCGGCAACACCTGCGAGGCAAGCGAAGTCTCACCCAAGGTAGAAGCAGGGGGTTTACAGGATGCAGGTGTCTGTAACCAAGATGGGACATAGATCTGTGATAATAACACTTCGCAGGGCATTTTGTTAATGCTTAGGAAGTGACATACATTATTTCATTAACCTTATTAACATCGCAGAACATACCAAGGATAGATCTAGCGCAGTAACAATAAATATTATTCACCTAAAACACTTAGCACTTAGCACTATGAATCAGATCTAGCACTTTAACATAAGCAAAGCATTAAAGCAGCATTTATATATCCATTACATATCTAATCTAAGCACTAAGAAAAACATAACAGAGATAATCATTTCACAAAGAAAACCATCAGACACCAGATGTACATGGTTCACCCTAGTGTGGGGCTGTGTCCACCAACCTCTTTGCCTCTTTATTATTCGTCAATATCCTACATTCAGTTACTCTTGTGCACTAAGCCATAGAGTCGAGCTTCGTACCCGACAGGAGATCTGTGCACTGAGCACCAGATCCTCCTTCCAAAAACTAGATCAAGGCATAGAGCCACTCTCTATCAAGCACAAATACTTAACATACATTCATTCTCTTGCACAAAGCCAATCAAACCACTTGCACTTAGCTCCAAATACTACTACTTATACCATACATTCTTCTTTTATTTATACTTTTACAAACCCTTACAATAGGGCCAAACATGGGAAAACCTCATGGGACAAAATCCCATAACCCATTACAAAAATCCTAAAGAACCCCTTATTGGGTCCACATAGCCCACAAAATAAGTGAGATCTGCGATCTCAACTCTGCTTGGGCGCTCCTTCCTCGACCAATGTGTCGAAGTCCAAAAGTGGTCCAAATTTGACCAATGTTTCCTCAAAACTTGGTCGAGGGCCAACAGGAGACATGAAAAATGGGATGGATCTTAGAATGAATGGGCAAGGCTAATTGATAGGCCACATGTCCCATGCACTTGAGAACTGTATAAGGACCATAAAATTTGGGTGTCCGTTTCTGACAATGGTCGGCCTTGAGTGAAGTCTTCTTATAAGGTTGTAGTCGAAGAAAAACCTAGTCCCCTTCAACAAATTGACATTCAGAGTGACCTTGATATGCTTGTTGCTTCATGTGATTCTTAACCATGACCAAATTCTCTTTGAGGGTAAGTAGAATAGCCTCGCGAACTGTAAGATTTTGGTCAACCGCCTAGACCTTAGAGACATTGGGCATGTATGAAATAACTGGAGGTGGCTTCTCTCCATTTACTACTTCAAAAGGAGTCATGTGAATAGTTGTATCATAATAAGTGTTGTACAACCATTCAGCTAGAGGTAACCATTGAGCCCATTGATTATGGCTTTCAGATGCAAAACACCTCAAAGATGTTTACAAAAATTTGTTGAAAACTTCATTTTGACCATCAGTCTAGGGATGATAGGTAGTGCTGAGATGCAACTGGTTGCCATGTAGCCTGAACAGTTCTTGCCAAAACAATTCAGTGAAAGTGAGATCTCTATCAGAAACAATAGAATGAGGCATGTCGTGAAGCTTGAAGACATGATCCATGAAAATCTAAGCCACTGTGGAGGTAGTAAATGGGTGTTGAAGAGAAAAGAAATGAGAAAACTTGGAAATTTGATCAACTACCACCATGATGAAGGACTTATTTCTTGATTTAGGTAAGACAACAATGAAATCCATAGATATATCCCTCCAAATAGCAAGTGGAATTGGAAGTGGTTGGAGTGTGTCAGGTGCTTTGATTGTTTATTGTTGGTTGTGGAGCCTGATTATCTTCCTAATTCATAGGTTTGTTTCAGTCGTGCTTGGACCCCATTCCCTAACATGATGGTGTGGGGAGTATTTCCCCCCAACTGTCCCCAGGGGGTTTGGAAACAATTTTTGTATCCCCCCCTGACATGGGAATCGAGGGCAGCGCCCCCGAAGTGAAATACTGGGAAACTTTTCCTTGTAAAATATTGTAATTTTGTAGTCAATCTGGACCGTTCATTATAAGGTCGCAGATCTAACGGTAGAATTTATGTTCGGGTTTTTTTCCCTAGAAGGAAACCATCTTTTATGATGGAATTGTATTGTGGCTACGTATGTGTGTGTGTGATTATTGTATTCTAAGAGAGGAGACTGTGAGAGGAAGAAGAGGAAGTTATAGTGGTTGAGTTGTAGGTTGTATCCCTTCATTTTGTTGGATAATATAAGGAAGGACCTGGCAATTTCTCTAGTGGACGTAGCCCACACTAGGTGAACCACGTATATATGTGTCTCTATTGTATTGTGTATATTCTATTTTTTGTTTCCAAATTTGTTTTATTTTATTTCTCTGTGATCCTATTTTTCTAACAACTAGTATCAAAGAGAAAAAAAATCTCGCAAGAAAAGAGGGTTCCTGGTTAGAGTGGGAGCACTGGTGGAAGATGGAAAGTTTAGGGTCGAGAAATTTAACAGCCAAAACTACGAGTTATGGAAGATGTAGATGGAATATTATTTATATCGTAATAATATATTCCTACCATTGGGAATAATATCAAAGAAGACGATGACCATGATAGACGAAGAATGAGAGGTTCTCGACAGAAAGGCACTGGGAACGACACACCTGAGCCTACTAGCATTGGTGGATTTTAATATTTCAAAATAAAATACAACGAAGGAACTGATGGATGCATTAGAAAAAATTTATGAAAAACCCTCGCCGTCCAATAAGGTATTTCTAATGAAGCGATTATTTAATATGAATATGTAAGAATGTGGGTCTGTTGAAAATCATTTCAATGAATTTAATATGGTTACTAATCGTCTAATTTTTGTAAAAGTGGAATTTGGTGATGGGGTTAGGGATCTTCTAATCTTGTGCTCATTTCCAAAAAGGGAACGATTTGGTCATGGTTGTAAGTAACTTTGTCTCTGGTTCAAACACTCTAAAATTTGATGATGTTGTTGGTGTTATCCTTAGCGAGGAAATGCGACAGAAAAGCATAGTTGAGACATCAGGTAATGCGCTAAACATGGAGAACATGGGAAGACAAAAGGATAGAGGAAAGGTCTCAAAGAACTGTGGGAATTCTAGGAAGGGTAGATCCAAATCCAAACTGGGAAATATAGAGTGTTGGAATTGTGGGAAGAAAGGACATCTAAAGAAATATTGCAGAGCTCCAAAGAAACAAATAGATAGACAACAAGAGAAAAATCAAGAAGAAAATGTAACATCTGATGTGTCACAAGATAATTTGATTATTTCTGTAGATAATATTTTTGAGTCTTGAGTATTATATTTAGGGGCTTCATGTCATGCCAAACCCCATAGGAAACATTTTCTAGATTATGTTCAAGGTGATTTTGGACAAGTTCATTTGGGTGATGATGCACCATGCAAAATTGTTGGAATGGGTAAGGTACAAATAAAGCAAAAGAATGGAAACCAATGGTTGTTGAAAGAGGTAAGACATGTTACAGATATAAGGAAAAATCTAGTTTCAACATGGAAGTTGGAAAGTGAAGGTTGTATATCCATATTTACAGATAAGGCATGGAAGGTCACCAAAGGTGTGGCGTGGAAGGTCACCAAAGGAGAGAAGGTAGGTACATTGTATTTATGTATTGGTAATACAAACTCTTATAACTCTTTAGATTCTACAGAAGTGGATACATCATTATGGCATCATAAGCATGGACACCTGAGTGAGAAGGGGATGCAGATACTTCACAAAATAAATTTGTTCCCGGATCTTAAACAAATTGATTTGGATTTTTGTGAGCATTGTGTCAGAAGATAGTCATATTTCTCAGAGCTGGAAAAGAAAAGAAGAGTGAAAGGTTAGAGCTTGTGCATACAGATGTATGGGGACCAGCTCAGGTACCATCTCTTGGTAGCTCGCGTTACTATGTTACTTTTATTGATGATGCACCTAGAAAAACTCGGGTTTATTGCATTCGACAAAAATCTGATGTTTTTTATACTTCTAAGAAATGGAAAGATTTGGTTGAGAATGAGACAAGAAAAACATTGAAGTGTCTTGGATCAGACAATGGAGGTGAATATTGCAGTAAGGATTTTGATGATTACTATTCATACCATGGAATTCGTAGAGAGAAAATAGTTCCAGGAACACCACAAGAAAATGGTGTGTCAAAAAGGATGAACAGGACAATCATGGAGCATGCAAGGAGTATGAGATTGCATTCTGGGTTGCCCTTACAGTTTTTGGCAGATGTTGTAAATACTATTTTTTACTTAATAAACAGAGGACCTTCAAGTTCTTTGGATGGTGGAATTCCAGAGGAATCATGGACATGTAAAAAGGTAAACTATTCATTTTTTAATACTTTTAGTTGTGAAGCATTTGTCCATATTGATAAAGAAAATAGAACAAAGATTGAGGCAAAATTCAAGAAGTGTACCTTTATTGGATACGGTGTTAATGATTTTGGTTATCGCTCATGGGATTATGAAAATCACAAAATCATTAGAAGTAGAGATTCCATATTCAATGACAAGGTCATGTACAAAGATCAGTTGCAGGGAAAGAAACACAAAAAAGAAAAACCAGAATACACAGTGCTTGATGAGATCACTGAAAAAGAAATTCCAAAGGTACCAGAAAATCAAAATGTAAAACAACGGGAGAAAAAAGTAACTCAAACTCCTACAAGTGTTGTTATACGATCTACCAGGTTAAGTAGATCCCCTGAATGATATTCTCATTCATTGTATTATTTATTGTTGGTTGATTCTGGCGAACCAGAAAGTTATGAAGAGGCAATGTAGGTAGAAACTAAAAAGAAGTGGGAGCAAGGCATGAAAGAGGAAATGGACTCCTTGGTAAATAACCATACTTGGAACTTGGTTTAGTTTCTTGCAGGAAAAAGAGCATTGCAGAATAAATGGGTTTACAAGTTGAAGGAAGAAGATGGAGGAAAAAAGAGGTACAAAGCTAGACTTGTTGTAAAGCAGTTTGCACAAAAGAAAGGTATAGATTTTGATGAAATATTTTATCCTGTTGTTAAAATGACTTCAATTAGGACTATTTTAAGTCTTGTGGCAGTAGAAGATTTTCATCTTGAACATTTTGATGTAAAAACATATTTTCTCCATGGGTATTTGGATGAAGAGATTTATATGTAGCAGCCACAGGGGTATGAGGTCAAAGGGAAGGAGAATTTGGTATGCAGGTTGAAGAAGAGAATGTATGGCCTAAATCAAGCTATATCATTTTGATGTCATTCTAGTAGATGTCATTCTGATCACTGTGTTTATTTTAAAAGGATAGAAAATGGAATCTATATTATTTTTCTATTGTATGTAGATGAGATGCTTGTTGCAGGGTCTAATATACAGGATATAAATGTGCTCAAGAAGGAATTAGCTAATTCATTTGCGATGAAGGATTTGGGTGTTGCAAATAAAATCCTTGGTATGAGAATAATAAGAGACGGGAAAAATCGCAAATTGACATTGTCTCGAGGTGAGTACATAGAGAAGGTGTTGAAGAGTTTTAGAATGCATAATGAAAAACTAGTTAATACACCTTTGGCTAACCATTTCAAATTAACTAAGGAAATGTGTCCCAAGACACAAGAGGAGATATAATACATGTCCAGGGTCCCGTATTCATCAGCAATTGGAAGCTTGATGTATGTGTTGGTTTTCACAAGACCAGATATTGAGCATGCAGTGGGAGTTGTGAGCGGGTATATGAAAAATCCAAGTAAAGAACATTGGGAGGTAGTAAAGTGGATTGTTAGGTATTTTAGAGGTACTAATACTCATGCATTATGTTTTGGAGGTTCAGACATTGTTCTACATGGATATGTTGATTCATATATGGAAGGTAATAAATATAGTTGGAGGAGCACCATGGGGTGTGTTTTTACTGTAGGTGGAACATCAATAAGTTGAATTTCAAAACTACAAAAGGTTGTTGTACTTTCAACAATGGAAGCAGAGTATGTTGATGCTACAGAGGCTCGTAAAGAAATGATTTGGTTATAGAGGTTTATGGAGGAATTGGGAAATAAGTAGGAGAATAGTAGGTTGTATTGTGACAATGAGAGTTCCATTCATCTTGCAAAGAAGTCATCATTTCATTCAAATACTAAGCATATACAACATAGGTACCATTTCATATAATCTGTCTTGGAAGATGGACATTTGAAGTTGGAAAAGAAATATACTAGCCAGAATCCTGCGGACATGTTAACAAAGGCAGTAACCAAGGAGAAACTGAGTTTTTTATCAGTTTCAATTGGTCTTCAAGCATGAAGGTCAAGATGAGAAATTTTTCAGGTCTAAGGTGGAGTATAGTCCAGCAAATACAGCAGCAGTGGAGTTGTTGTGATCATTCTCCAAGTGGGATATTGTTGGTTACGGAGCCTGATTATCTTCTTGATTCAGAGGTTTTTTTCAGCCATGCTTGGACTCCATTCCCTAACGGGGGATGTTGGGGGGGATTTCCCCCCCCCCCCAACAACTATCGCCAAGGGGTTCCATGGGGGAGGAGAAAAGTTGTGTATCCCCCCTGGAAGGGAATTCGTAGGTAGCGTCCCCGAAGTGAAATACTGCGAAAAATTGTCTTCTAAAATATTGTAACTTCGTAGTCAATCTAGATCATTCATTATAAGGTCGTGGATCTAATGGTAGAAGTTATGCTAGGGTTTTTTCCCTAGAAGGAAACCCTCTTTTATGAGTGAATTGTATTGCAGTTGCGTATGTGTGTGTAATTATTGTATTCTGAGAGAGGATATTGTGAGAGGAAGAAGAGGAATTTGTAGTTGTTGAGTTGTAGGTTGTATCCCTTCATTTTGTTGGATAATATAAGGAAGGACCTGGCAATTTCTCTGGTGGACATATCCCACACTGGGTGAACCACATAGATATGTGTCTCTATTGTTTTTTGTATCTTCTATGTTTTATTTCTACATTTGTTTTATTTTATTGCTCCATGATCATATTTTTCTAACAGATATCCCTCCAAATAGTGGGTGGAATTGGAAGTGGTTGGAGTGTGTCAGGCACTTTGACTCTTTCTCCCTTGTTGCATTGACACACATCACATTCTACCAAAAACGTGCAAACATATTGTTTCATACCATCCCAGAAAAAAGAGTGCTTGACACATTCATAGGTTTTGGTAAACCCTGAGTGCCCAGCTGAGGGTGTAACATAAAGCTCAGAAAGTACTATGGATTTAAGTTCTGACTATTGACTTAAATACAAAGGGCCTTTGTAGTGAATCTCATCATTGTGCCAAGAGTACCCTGGGGAAACTGGAGCATTGGCTTGCAATTGTTGGATGAAACACGAAATTTTAGGATCTTGTAGCCATTCCTGGTGAACACTTGGAGCCACTCTAGTACAATGAAAAAGAGGGAAAAAAGAGACCCTTCATCTTCATATTCTCAAGAAAGAGCGTCAGTGACCACATTTTATTTTCCTTTCATGTAGATGATCTCGTAATCATATATGATATTACATGTAGTTGTCAAGGGCAGCAGGTTGTCCAAGTCTGTGGTCTGCACAAGAAGCGTCCAAGCACAGCATTCAAAAGAAGTCCATTTTGGGCTCAAAATACAAACAGTTGACAGGTTCATTTTTCAACAGCGGAGATCCCCTATTAAGTTCAAATTAAAATCCCTCGGGCATTCGAAATTATGAATTTGTGTGAGGTTTAGCGCCAGAAAGAATCCCAAGAATTAAATATCAAGTGCCACGTGTCCTCCTCCAACAGACGGGCACGATTTGTTGGATTACTGAGGGGGGGTGAATCAGTAATAGAGAAATATAATCATTTTTCACCAAAATACAAGTGTTATATCAATGTATCATTATCATACAATAGTTACAGAGTAAATAAACAATGAACAAATTTGAAATCACACACATACACAATACACCAGTGTTTTTACATGGAAACCTAAAGCGGGAGAAAACCACGTAATTTTTTTTCTTATATGTCTTGAAGAATTACATTCATTGAAAGCACCAACTTCCTTTGTTTTCTAGCTGCAACTGGAAGGAGGCTCCAACCCCCTAGTTTCTTAGGCTACAACCTGAGGGAAGTTCCAACTCCCCAATTCTTTGGCTACAACCCCCTAAGTTCTCCAGCTAAGACCATAAGGTGGCTACAACCACCTATCATTGCCCCATCCAACCACCCTGAAATATAAATGTCAAATGTAGACAACCTGTCACTGTCATTGAATCAACCACTCCCACTTTCAACCTGTCACTATCAACCTGTACCAATAACCTATAACAACCTCTACCAATCAACCTTCACCAAACAACATGTACCAATAACCTGAACCAACATGTACCATGCATCAACCTTGACTCATCAATATGTACCAACATCTTCAACTATACACCTCATGTATGTACCAACTCATCAACTATATACCTCATGTATGTGCCAAATCATCAACTACTTGTCTCAACCATGTACCCAACATGTACCTCAACCATATGCCAAAGACATACACCAATATAACCATCAAAAATTCATCACTCTATCCATAAACCAAATACCATAAACCCTTACATCAAACCATGTGCCACAGCCTCACTATTATGTAGCCTCAAGCTAAACCAACAACTTCAGCAACACATCACAACCAAAAGACCAATACCCATATGCCAAATACCAACTATATCCCTCAACAAATATGATATATGCAGCAATATTGAACATCCAATACCATCTCAAGAGATAAACCCTAGCTCACAAAACATACCTCAAACAAGATGTGTCCTATCTCTCATAAATAGACCCCAAACATATTGCTGCCGCAATTTTCTGTCGTACTTTTTCTCCCGTGATTTTTCTGCCGCACTTTTTTTGCCGTGATTTTTCTGCCGCGATTTTTCTATCGCACTTTTTCTACCGCGATTTTTCTGCCACACTTTTTCTACCGCGATTTTTCTCTCGCAGTTTTCCTGCCGCACTTTTTCTACCGCATTTTTCCTGCCACACTTTTTTTGCTGCAATTTTCTCTATCAATAATACCTTCCTAAATAACATTTCACAAAATAGATATTCAATGATATTCAAGTGTGATAAAATGAGAGAGCCTTGCCTCTTATTTATACTTTCATGTAGCATCCCACTTTCCTTATTTTAGGGAGTTCTCCATTAATTTTATTATTTAAATAATTTCTTTTGCAAACACTTTGACTTTTTTGGGGCTTCTTTATGACTCATGAGGGTTCTCCAACTTCATATGGCCATAACTCTCTAACCGTGAGGAGTTATGTGATGTTCCACATACCACCGGAAATGGCATGACAAACACTATCCATATAGGATAATTTCACTGACAAATTCACTGACCTTCATCTCATTATTCCACAATTAAGCATGGGTTCTCTAGCCATACTTCTAGGATAACTCAATCCGCAAAGAATCTTTCTGTGAGGGATTTAACCATAAGGGGACCACTTTGGATTTCATCCATTTGTACTTTTTATCAACCATGACAAGGCCATAATGAGTCATCTTTACATCAAACAAACTTGGGTCCATTACCCAAACCTTTGTGCTACCAGACTTTGTTCAAGGGTTGACATCAATGAAAACCAACTTTAATCAACAATATCCCCCTTTGTTATTGATGGCAACACTCTGATGCAATATTGAAATCATGGAATGCATATCACTCATGCTCCCCCTAGAACCATGCCTATGTCCTCTACATTTTTGTGACCATTTATCCCCCTGGAATAATGCCTCTATCCTCTACATCTGATAATATATCCCCCTTTTTCATCAATGGAAAAGGTATTTTTCCATATGGGACTTCTCCCCCTAACTTAACTGTCATATTTATGGTGCTTCCTCATGTACATCTAAGACATATAAGATAAGCATTAAAAATAATTCATTTTGGAGTAGAAATAACTCTAAGTCTCTGGCGAAGATATTCAAATGCTTCTCGTGGAAGTGGTTTTGTAAAGATATATGTCACTTGTTATTTTGTGCCCACATACTCAACTCTGATGTTATTTTCTGCAACTTGTTCCCATAGAAAGTGATACTTGATTGGAATTTGCTTCATCTTGGAGTGCATCACCGGGTTCTTTGAGATACTTATGGTGCTTGTATTATCACAATAGATTGGAATGGGCTCATCATACTCAATCTGTATATCTGTCAGAGTTTGTTTCATCCAAAGAACCTGTGTACAACATGATGATGCTGCAATATACTCTGCCTTGGTTGTATATATAGATATTGATGATTGTTTATTTCTTAGCCATGATAATAATCACTCACCCAAGTAGAATGATGCTCCACTAGTGCTTCATCAGTCATCAATACAACCTGCCCAATCTGTCTGTGTAGGCAATAAGAGATAGATCATTTCCTTTTGGATACCATAATCCAAACTCTTTTTTTTACTTTGAGATATCTAAAAATCCTCTTCATTGCTAATACATGTGATTCCTTTGGTGCTGCTTGAAATCATGTCACATGTCCAACTGCCTGCATTACATCTGGTCTAGATATTGTCACATATAGTAGGTTACAAATCATTGACCTATATTTCCTCTGATCTGTAGACTTTGAATCATCATCTTTTCTTAACTTGCAACTAGTTTGCATGGGAGTGATAATTGGTTTGCAATCTTCCATTCCGAACCTCTTTAGCATTTCTCTTATATACTTGGTTTGAGAAATAAAAATTCCTTGGTTTCTTTGACGTATCTGAAGTCCCAGAAAGAAGGATAGTTCTCCAAGTTATGACATTTCAAATTCATTATTCATATCCTTTGCAAATTTCCGGCTTAACCTGTCATCATCACTACCAAAAACAACATCATCAACATATACTTCAATTAATAAAATACTATCTTGACTTACCTTGATGTAGAGGTTGTTGTCTGCACTTCCTTTTCTGAACCCTGTCTGTTGTATATATTTATCCAGTCTAGAGTACCATGCTCTAGGAGCCTGTTTTAGACCATACAAGGCCTTATTTAATTTACACACATAATTTCCGTTCTCTGACAACTGAAATCCTTCTGGTTGTTCAATGTAGATTTCTTCTTCAAATTCCCCATTCAGAAAAGCTGATTTTGCATCCATCTAATACACTTTAATATTTTTGGAGCATGCATAAGCTAAAAGAAATCGGATTGCTTCCATTCTAGCAACTGGGGAAAATGTATCTTCAAAGTCGATTCCTTCAACCTGTTCATATCCTTTACATACCAATATAGCTTTGTTCCTTGTAACATGTCCATCTTCATTCAATTTATTCTTGTATACCCACTTTGTGTTGATCACATTCTTATCCTTTGATCTTGGAACCAATTCCCAAGTGTCATTTTTCTCTATTTGATCCAATTCTTGATCCACGGCCTTCGTCCAAAATTCATCCTTGTTGGCCTCTTCAAAACAAGTTGGTTCAACCGTAGATGTGAGTGCTAGGTGCGTTTGTTTTGGTGAACGCATTCTTCTTCTAGTCTCAACTCCTGCATCTTTGTTTCCGATAATCTGATCTGAAGGATGATTCTTCGATACTCATCTACTAGGTGTCTTTGGAGGCACTTTTTGAACTTGATCTTCTTATTCTGTCGGATCCTCTTCATTTTCCCCTTCTTTTTCATCTTATGTTTCTTCTTCGTAAAGTTGTTCCATTGATTTATTTTATTCTTCCTTTAATTCTTGTCTCCCTGTTTCATCAATTGTTAAGTTGATGCTTTCCACAACTTTGTTCAATATCAGGTTGTAACACTTGTATGCTTTCCTTGTACTTGAGTAAACAAAAAGTACCCCTTTGTCCACACAAGAGTCAAACTTTATCATTCTGCCATCTTCTCTTTTGATGTAGCATTTGCTTCCAAAAACTCTGAAGTGATTTACATTTGCTAGTCTTCCTTTCCATAGCTCGTATGGAGTTTTGTCAGTGTTGTTTCTAATCATTACTCAGTTTTGAATGTGAATTGTTTTATTCACTTCCTGTGTCCAAAAAATATATGTCAATTTGGAATCCATTAGCATTGTTCGAGCCATTTCATGTACTGTCTTTTTCTTTCTTTCAACAACTCCATTATGTTGAGGTGTCCTAGCAACGGATAGTTGTCTTTTTATTCCATGATTGTTGCAGTAGTCCATAAATTCCTTTGAAGTGAAATCACCTCCATCATCAGATCTCAAGAATTTGATTTTTGAATCCATTTCATTTTCAACCATTTTCTTGTAGATCTTGAAGTTTTCAAAATCTTCTGACTTATTCTTAAGAAAGAAAACCGCAGTCATTCTTGTATAATCATCAAATAATAACATAAAGTATTTATCACCTTCTAAACCCTTTGTTGTAGTTGGTCAAGCTAGATCAGTATGCACAATTTCTAGTGGTATTTTCGTTGAATATTCCTTTGATTTGAAACTGGTGTTTGTTTGTTTTCCTTGTTGACAATGCTTGCATAAAGTGTTGATTGGTTTTGTGATCTGGGGCATTTCTCTGACTGCTTCTATTTTGTTGACTTTGACAAGGTTATCAAAATGTGTGTGACCCATTCTTCTGTACCATAGCCAACTTTCATCTTCCTTTCCTAGACAACACTTTTCATTTCCAATTTCACTTAACACATATATGTTGCTTGAAGTTATCGCACTTGTAACAATCAATTTTCCTAAACCTTCTTTTCTTATATCTCACTTTTGTGAATTGAAAGTAACTTTATGACCTTGGTCACACATTTGACTCACACTTAGAATATTATGTTTCATGTCTTCTACTAGTAGAACATTTTTTGCCTTTGTATTCTTGTTCCCAATTCTGACTGTGCCTTTTCCAATGATTTTAGCTGAATCATCATTTCTAAAGGAGACTGGTCCATCTCTTTCCTTTCTTAATGTAAGAAATATGTCTCTAACACTTGTCATGTGTTTTGAACAACCATTGTCAACATGCCAACCACGTTTCTTTTGATTAGCTTGTAGATCGAGTGTGCATTCTTCATTGTTGTATTGATTCTTCTTTCTTATCCATGTCCTTTTCTGAGGTTCTTGTCTATGATTGTTGTTGTTCTGTTGTGGTTCTCTAGGAGGGATTGTCATTCTGTAATCTTTGGCCATGTGTCCAAAGTTATTACACTTGTATCATTCCACTTCAGTGCTCAATGATTCAAACATGTTGTAACTTCTTTGTGTTTCACTAGGCCTTCTTGGATAACCCTTTTGTGTATGACTTTCAAAGTTTTTTATGTTCATGTTGTTATCTCTGCAATTCACAGCTTTATGTCCAAAATTATTACATGCATAACATAAACAAAAAAAGACAGTTTGATACCTGGGAGTTGAAGATCTTCTTAAAGGAGGTGCTCTTATGAATCTTTCTTATTCATGAGACTTATTTTTTTCTGTCGATCGTTGATTCTGAAATATGAATCTTCTCGGTGGAGGAGTGTCTCTGTAATTTTCTCAATGGACTTTCATATCCCCTTTGATTGTTTCTGCGTAGATTTTTGGATATGTTTCTTGTTCTGTTGTTTTGGAGCTTGATCCCTTTTCTGTCTGATTTTATCCAAGTCGGGACTTGTCATGATTAGGCCTTTCACTATTGATAATGTCATTCAAAACTTTTGAGTTGTCCTACATATTTTTCTTTTGAAGATCTTTTCTTAATGTGACAATCTTTGCTTCCAAATTTTCAATGATTCTATCTCTTCCTTCTAGCTATTCTTTGAGTGCTTCTTCAATTTGAACCTTCAAATTTGTGATCATTTGTTCTAATTCCTGAGTGTATTATTTCTTGTCTAGTTCTGCTTGTAGCTTCTTATTTTTCCTCTTTTCTCTTTTGATAACTTCTATGGCACTCATCAATTCCTCTCGGTAGTCAACTTCTGCCTCTTCAATTTATTCTTCTTCTTCATATTCTACTTCAAAGTTTTCTTTATCGAAGTCTTCTATTACCTATCGTCAGTTCCCTTGTTCAGTCTTCTGACAAAGTTGGCCACTTCTTCATCATCTTCTGAGATGTCACTATTGCTGCGATGTTATTTTTCTTGTTGTTTTTCCTTTTCTTTGATCTTTTGGATGCTTTGAAGGCTGCTTATTTTACATCTGGATTTTCCTGTTCAATTCTCATTTCATATGCAGTAAATATTCCATGTAGTTCGTCCATGCTTATTGAGTTTAGATCTTCTTTTTCTTCTAGTCTTGATATCTTAGGGTCAAATCTCATAGGAAGAGATCTTAGTACCTTTTGAACGATTAAATATTCTTTGATTTCTTCTCCCAATCCTATGATTGCATTTATTGTTTCATCAACTCGTAAAAAGTAAGCTGCAATGTTCTCATCGTCCTTCATCTTAAGTTGTTCAAACTGAACTATGTAAGTTTGAAGTTTTGTTGCTTTGACTTTTGAATCTCCTTCATAAATATTTCAAAGTTTGTCCCAAATCTCTTTAGTGGATTTACAATGTGCAAATTTGGTGAATATTGTTTCACTAAGACCATTCAGAAGTTCATTTGTGGATTTGGAATTATTCTGACCGAGTTTCGCTACTTTTTCATTTGTTGGCAGAACTGTTGGTACTATATATCCATCTACAATTGATTGTCAAAATTCAAATCCATGTGCATGTGTATATGTCTTCATCCTTATGCTCCAAAATGCATATTTATGTCCATAAAATTGTGGTATTCCATTTTTATACAAGTTGTTGCTCTCCATGATCTACCTTTCAGTGGTTAAACTGATTTCTAAAGGAACATCGCTCTAATTCCAATTGTTGGATTACTGAGTGGGGGGGTGAATCAGTAATAAAGAAATATAATCCTTTTTTACCAAAATACAAGTGTTATATCAATGTATCATTATCATACAATAGTTATAGAGTAAATAAACAATGAACAAATGAGAAATCACACACATACACAGTACACCAATGTTTTTACGTGGAAACCCAGAGCGGGAGAAAACCACGGAATGTTTTTTCTTATATGTATTGAAGAATTACATTCATTGGAAGCACCAACTTCCTTTGTTTTCCAGTTGCAACTGGAAGGAGGCTCCAACCCCTTAGTTTCTTAGGCTACAACCTGATAAAAGCTCCAACTCCCCAATTCTCTGGCTACAACCAGAAGGAGGCTACAACCCCCTAAGTTCTCCGGCTACAACCAGAAGGTGGCTACAACCACTTTTCCTTGCCCTGTCCAACCACACTAAAATATAAATGCCAAATGTAGACAACCTAACACTATCACTGAATCAACCACTGTCACTTTCAATCTGTCACTGTCAACCTGTACCAATAACCTGTAACAACATGTACCAATCAACCTGCACCAAACAACCTGAACCAACATTTACCATGAATCAACCTTGACTCATCAAGATGTACCAACATCATCAACTATACACCTCATGTATGTGCCAACTCATCAACTATACACCTCATGTATGTGCCAACTCATCAACTACTTGTCTCAACCATGTACCCAACATGTACCTCAACCATATACCAAAAGCATACACCAATATAACCATCAAAAATTCATCACTCTATCCATAAACCAAATATCATAAACCCTTACATCAAACCATGTGCCACAGCCTCACTGTTATGTAGCTTCAAGCTAAACCAACAACTTCAGCAACACATCACAACCAAAAGACCAATACCCATATGCCAAATACCAACTGTATCCCTCAACAAATATGATATATGCAGCAATGTTGAACATCCAATGCCATCTAAAGAGATAAACCCTAGCTCACAAAACATACCTCAAACAAGATGTGCCATATCTCTCATAAATAGACACCAACCATGTTTCCACCGCGATTTTTCTGCCGCACTTTTTCTACCGCGATTTTTCTACTGCACTTTTTCTGCCGCACTTTTTCTGCCCTGATTTTTCTCTCGCACTTTTCCTGCCACACTTTTTCTACTACAATTTTCTCTATCAATAATACCTTACTAAATAACCTTTCACAAAATAGATATTCAATGATATTCAAGTGTGATAAAATGGGAGAGCCTTGTCTCTTATTTATACTTGCATGTAGCATCCCACTTTCCTTATTTTAGGGAGTTCTCCATTAAATTTATTATTTAAATAATTTATTTTTCAAACACTTTGACTTTTGGGGGGTTTTTATATGACTCATGAGGGTTCTCCAACTTCGTATGGTCATAACTCTCTAACCATGAGGAGTTATCTGATGTTCCACATACCACCGGAAATGGAATGACAAGCATTATCCATCTAGGATAGTTTCACGACAAATAAATTGACCTTCATCTAATTATTCCACAATTAATCATGGGTTCTCTAACCATACTTCTAGGATAACTCAATCCGCAAAGCGTCTTCCCGTGAAGGATTTCACCATAAGGGGACCACTTTGGAGTTCATCCATTTGTACTTCTTATCAACCATGACAAGGCAATAATGAGTCATATTTACATCAAACAAACTTGGGTCCATTACCCAAACCTTTGTGCTACCAAAATTTCTTCAAGGGTTGACATCAATGATAACCAACCTTAATCAACAAGATTTACTTTGGATTTCCGGTTTCGGGAGTGTTTGGACTTCTCCTCTCAATTTCCTCTGAAGTGTTTTTCCCAAAGCGCACAGATCTCTAAAGCGTGTCCTTCTCCAATGGACGATCATGATTTGTTTCGACATTTCGGGTTTCGGGAGTTTTGGCTCCTCTCCTCTTGGTTTCCTCTAGAATACATTCCCGCGGAGTGCACATATCTCTGTCGTGTGTCCTTCAACGGTCAGTCATGATTTGTTTCACCTTTTTGGGTTTTGGGAGTTTTGGCTCCTCTCCTCTTGGTTTCCTCCGGAATACATTCCCGTGAAGTGCATGGATCTATGTCGCGTGTCCTCCCAAATCTAGCGGCTCATATCAACTCTAGACTTCGGATCTTCGGAATTTTCGCTCCCTCCTTGTTTGCAAATTCCCAAAGTGTTTTTGTTGTGGAGTCTTAGATATTTCACCACCTGTCCTTTGGACATTGACATGTGGCACTCATTCCAAGAACCTCGGGGCATATCATCTGGTTTTTTCCAAGTGACACTTGTCACCCTCCTTTCCGCGACAAATCATCGTAGTGACATCAGTCCACCATGTCAGCTGCGAGAGATCATCCTTCAGGAAGTGCTCTTGTTCAAGCGCCAATATTAGCACCATCTCCATGAGTGATTTTAATGGATCCTAGAATTGGTGGGCGGATAAACTTTAGCAGTAGCGTTAAATTTAGCAGGATTGCCCAGATCACAGATCAAAAACCATGTTTCATTGTGGGGATGTAACATGCTCGAACGATAAAATTCTTGAGTGGTCCCGCAATTGAAACCATGGTATAGCAAAAGTGCTACGTGGCGGGAGGTGGTGAATTGCGGGCTAAAAAGCAGTGTAGATCCAAACTGCCTTTGAAGGCCCTACAATCACATGCTTATATAATGTCAATTCCAACAGTAGCACGTGGCCTCCCCCTAGGAATTAAGTCGCGCTCCAATCATAAGGAGGATTCAGTTAATGAAAAAGGATCAGTAGCTGAAACTTCAGCTCATTCCATAAATGGAAAACTTGGAAGCTATGGCCGAGGAGACAGAACTGTCAGCCCAAGGTACCACAATGGACAATTTCTTCTTGCTGGCCCATGTTGATCTAAATTTGCTTCTGATAGGAGGAAACACTCACAGTCTGACAGAAGGATGCGCAGACGAAAGCTTTGAATGGGATGGTCGGATCAAACTCCTGGTAGTTGTGGACTAATCTGATTATAAATAGATCAGTTTAGATTTTGTAAAAGGGAGGAGTTGTTTTCAGAGGTTGGAGAGCCAAGATAGTTTTATGAGAAGGGCTCTGTATTTTTAGTTTGTAAGCCTGAGGGCTTGGATTGTAAATATTATGTTATTGAATATTCCTTTGAATTGTTTTTATTAGACCGTCTTCTTAGTTTAGACGTTGTTATGTTCCTAATTGTTTGGATGTAATATCTCTAGTTTATGGATTCCTGAGGCGATGCAAGATATGTTGTCATCATGCCCATCTTTCATGGTTCATCATATATTTTCTATTTTTCTTGTCTGGATGTAATCCCTCTGATTTATCGATTCCTGAGGCGATGGAGGATATGTTTTCATCATGCCCATCTTTCATGGCTCATCAGATATTTTATGTTTTTCTTGTCTCGATGTAATCTCTATGATCTATGGATTCCTAAGGTGGTAGAGGATCTATTGTCATCTTGCCCATATTTAATGGTTCATCAGATATTTTCTTTTTTTCTTCTTGTCTGGATTTAATCTCTATGATTTATGGATTCCTGAGGCGATGGAGGATCTGTTGTCATCATGCCCATCTTTCATGGTTCATCAGACATTTTTTTTTTCTTCTTGTCTGGATGCAGCATCTCTCTGATCTATGGATTCCTAAGGTGGTAGAGGATCTGTTGTCATCTTTCCCATTTTTCATGGTTCATCACTCGAACATTTTTTGTCTTCTTTCTCCTCAACACCACATAAATACTTTTGTCTGATAGGCAGTTTAAATGGCTTCAGTATTCATGATACTTATGACTCCATAGCCTAATGGTCCCAAACTGATCTATTGTTACTTTCGTTATATTTTCCTCTCTCTACAGTCTTATTGATCCACCTACTCAAACCATTTTAATCCATTTACCTTTTTTTTATGGGTACTGGGCTTATCCTCTTGCAGTCGGAGGGTGACTCTCAGTGCTAACATTAATGGCGTCATTGTTAGGGATGGAAGTTAAGATATCTTCCCTGGGAGAATGACAACAAATAGATCCAGTTTTAGATGGTGAACTGAAGCTGGACACATCATTATGACTGCTTATGTTTCACCATGGCAACTCCATTATTCAGAATCTATTGGTGGCTCCACTGGAAGGTGAAAAATCAAATGGATATGGAGGTTATCCTAGCTAAGAGGTTTTCCCCACTCAACTTCTCAGACATAGTTGGTTATCCACACCTTGTGTCTCATATCGATGAATGGCAAGACCTGCTACCAAGATTTTATGAAGGTAAGAATGACAGCCCTCTTGAACATGTTCTCAGATTTCATGCTTTGATACAGCAGCTTGACATCCATCATGAAGACATACATATGAAGTTGTTTGTGTACTCTCTTCTAGGAGATGCTCGTATTTGGTATCACTCTCTTGAGATTTCTAGCATTTCTTCACTCGAAGATTTTCATGCAGCTTTCAATATTCATTGTCAAAAGTTTTATTCCTGTGAGTTAATTTGTCATAGTTTTTGTGAGGAGTATAAAGACTATGTTCAGGATATAGATGTTTCTTATGAAGGTTGTGAGGACGAAGAATATGCCTTGGATGAGGAATCAGTTTTCTCTCTTCCTTGTTCATCTACATCTGATGAGAACTGTCTTTGTTGTCTCAATAAGGAAAGTGCAGAAATTGAGTTTGTTCTAGAAGTTGATATTCTTTGTAGCCCTGTCTCTAAAAAACCTAGATATGAGCAGCCTATTTTTTACTCATATGATGATGATAATATATCGCTTCCTGGATTGAATCTTGAATGACAGCCTATGTTTAATAATGAAGAACAGTTTTTGCATGTTGGGCAGAAGATACCTCTTGGTATGTCATTCAAGGCTCCTCCTTTATTTGATCATTATGGAGACAGTGATGAAGATGTTGAGGTGTTTTTTTTCTTGGAAGCAAAAAGCATTAGCAACCAACCTTCTAATAAGAATGAAAGCTTCTTCCAAAAGCAGCATGTTAAGGAGAAACAACCATCCATTTATATACATGAGAATATTTATTGCCATCAGCTAGCAAATGTTATCAGAGAGGGAAAAACAGAAGTGGATCAGCAACCTGCATCAGCCTTTCACTCACCTGTTCTTGTCACATACATTCAACCATATGTGAGCATTTGTAAATCAGAGCAGGATTTTTGTTACCAACCCAGTAGGTTTTATCACATATTTTATGAACTTTTAGGGGAATAAATGGAGTTGCATTTCCTCAATGTATTGAAGCCTCCCGGCTTTATCTTACCTTCATCATTAGGAGGAAATCTGAAGAATGTAATTAATTTACTAACACAATTTCATCGTCCCTTGTTGATCAGTGACAGAGTAAATACGTTTTCGATTAGGAAGTTACTTGAATGGCTCTGGTGGAAGTTTGATTTCACCTATCACATTGTAAAAAGTCAGTTAGTCTAGGATTGTACATAAATAAGATCCTTCTAAAGAATGTGTGTTTGTTTTCTTTTTTGTAAGTAGAGTAGTGTACATGTCAGCATGTTGCCTTCAGCAAATGTATTGGAGCTTGACTCCACAACCCATCAGCTAAGGAATTGGAACTGTGTTTTCTTGGCAGCTCGCAAGGAGTATGCCATCCCCTGTGGAGCCAAATGTTATTGCATATAGTTGTCAAGGTCAGCAGGTCGTCCAAGTCTGTGGTCTGCACAGGAAGCATCCAAGTGCAACATTCAAAAGCAACCCATTTTGGGCTCAAAATACAAACAGTCGACAGGTTCATTTTTCAATGGCGGAGATCCCCTATGAAGTTCAAATTAGCAACCCCCGGGAATTCGTATTTATAAAGTTGTGCCAGGTTTAGCGCTAGGCAGAAGCCCCAGAATTAAAGATCAAGTGCCATGTGTCCTCCTCCAATGAACGGGCATGATTTACTTCAGATTTTGGGTTTCAGGAGTTTTTGTAATTCTCCTCTTGATTTTCTCTGAAGTGCTTTTCCCAGAGTGCACAGATCTCTGCAGCGTGTCCTTCTCCAACAGACGTTCATGATTTGTTTCACCATTTCGTGTTTCGGAATTTTTGGCTCCTCTACTCTTGGTTTCCTCCAGAATACATTCTTGCGGAGTGCACAAATCTCTGTCGCGTGTCCTTCTCCAACGGACAGTCATGATTTGTTTCGCCTTTTCAGGTTTCCAGAGTTTTGGGTCCTCTCCTCTTGGTTTCCTCCAGAATACATTCCCGCGGAGTGCATGGATCTTTGTCGCGTGTCCTCCCAGATCTAGTGGCTCAGATGTTCTCTAGAGCTTCGACGTTTTTGCTCCCTCCTCGTTTGCAAATTCCTTAAGTGTTTATGTTGTGGAGTCTCGGATCTTTCGCCACCAGTCATTTGGATGCTGACACGTGGCACTCAGTCTAGGAACCTCAAGGAAAATCATCCACTTGTTTCCAAGTGGTGCATGTCACCCTCCTTTCTGCGACACATCATCATAGTGACATTACTCGGCCACGCCAACTGTGGGAGATCATCCTCCAGGAAGTTCTCTTGTTCAAGCGCCAAGATTAGAGCCATCTCCATGCGCGGTTTCAATGGATCCTAGAATTGGTGGGCGGATAAAATTTAGTTGTAGCATTGAATTTAGCAGGCGCGCCCATATCGCAAATTGCGACCAGATCAATGGCCATGTTTCATTGTGGGGATGCAACATGCTCTAACGGTAAAATTCTTGAGTGGTCCCGAAATTGAAACCATGGTATATAAAAAGTGCTACGTGGCGGGAGGTGGTGAATTGCGAGCTCAAAAGCGGTGTGGATCTAAACCGCCTTTGACAGCCTCACAATCATGTGCTTATATAATGTCAAATACGACACAACATGTGATCGCCCCCTAGGCGTTAAGTCGCGCTCCGATCCCGAGGAGGATTCAGTTAATGAAAAAGGACCGGTAGCTGAAACTTCAGCTCAGTCCATAAATGGAAAACTTCGAAGCTATGGCCGAGGAGACAGAACTGTCAGCCCGAGGTACCACGATGGACGATTTCTTCTTGTAGGCCCATGCTGATATGAGCTTGAGTCTGACAGGAGGAAAAACTCACAGTCTGACAGAAGGATGCGCATACGAAAGCTTTGAATGGGATGGTCGGATCACACTCCTGGAAATTGTGGAATGATCTTATTATAAATAGACCAGTTTAGATTTTTTTTAAGGGAAGAGGTGTTTTCATAGGCTGGAGAGCCGAGAGAGTTTTATGAGCAGGGCTCTGTATTTTTAGTTTGTAATCCTAAGGGTTTGGATTGTAAATATTATGTTATTGAATATTCCTTTGAATTGTTTTTATCAGACCGTCTTCTTAGTTTACATGATGTTTTGTTTCTTCTTGTCTGGATGTAATCTCTCTGATTTATGGATTCCTGAGGCGATGGAGGATTTGTTTTCATCATGCCCATATTTCAGGGTTCATCAGATATTTTTTGTTTTTCTTTTCTGGATGTAATCCCTCTTATTTATGGATTCTTGAGGCGATGGAGGATCTGTTTTCATCATGCCCATATTTCATGTTTCATCATATATTTTATGTTTTTCTTGTCTCGATATAATCTCTCTTATCTATGGATTCCTAAGGCAGTAGAGGATATGTTGTCATCTTGCCCATCTTTCATGCTTCATCAGATATTTTCAGTTTTTCTACTTGTCTGGATGTAATCTCTCTAATTTATGGATTCCTGAGGCAATGGAGGATTTGTTGTCATCATACCCATATTTCATGGTTCATTAGATATTTTTTGTTTTTCTTCTTGTCTAGATGTAGAACCTCTCTGATCTATGGATTCCTGAGGCGGTAGAGGATTTGTTGTCATCTTGCCCATCTTTGATGGTTCATTACTCAAAAATGTTATGTCTTCTTTCTCCTCGTCACCACATAAATCCTTTAAATGCCTTCATTATTCACGATACTTATGACTCCATAGCCCAATGGTCTCGAACTGATCTGTAGTTACTTCTGCTATCTTTTCCTCTCTCTACAATCTTATCGATCCACCTACTCAAACCATTTTAATCCATTTACCTTTTTTTGATGGGTATTGGGATTATCCTCTTGCAGTCGGAGGGTGACTCTTAGTGCTAACAATATCCAAATAAATTTGTTGCCCAATTTTTTTGCTCTTGGGAGGAAGGACATTTCTCCAGAAAATAATTGAGGCTCTGATGATATGTCTTAATTTGGAAACGTTTCCTTTTCATATATTGATTGTCTCAAATGTCACTTGAATAGTTGTTTGTTGGTAAAGGCCAAAGGTTGGCCATCTTACATAAGGACTACTCCAATTCCTCTCCCAGAAGCATCACTTTCCAGGAAAAAGGTCTTTGTGAAGTCAGGAAGCGTAAGGACAGGATTGGTGCACATGGCCTCCTTCAAGGATTGAAAGGCTTGATCAGTTGTTGGAGTCCAAATGAAATATTTTTTTTTAAGAAGAGCAGTGAGAGGTGTTGCAATCTTTCCATAATTCTTAACAAACTTGTGATAATATCTTGTTAAACTAAAAAAACTACGCAAGTTTTTGAGAGTCTTGGGGCGAGGCCAATCTTGCATAGCATCAATATTCTTAAGATCCACCCCGACACCTTCCTTTCCAATAATATGACCCAAGTACTTGACTTTCGATGCTCAAAAAGAACATTTAGATTGTTTGAGGAAAATTTGGTGCTTATAGAGTAGATGAAGAGATTTATTCACATGAGTAAGATGGAATGTCCAAGTTTTACTATAGATGAGAATATCATCAAAGAAAACTTAGATAAAATGACGGAGAAAAAGACGGAAAATATGAGAAATGAGACTTTGAAAAGTTGATGGGGCATTACAAAGGCCAAAGGGAATGACCAAGAACTCATAGTGACCCCATGAGTGGGAAAATAAATCTTGGGAATGTCTTCTTGTTTCATGTGGATCTGGTCGTAGCCGGACCGGAGATCAAGATTAGAAAAGTAATGGGCACCACTCAATTCATCCAAGAGATAATCAATGACAGGAATGGGAAATTTTTCTTTGATGGTGAGGTTATTGAGGGCGTGAAATTCTGGACACATGCGCCAAGTACCTTCTTTCTTGAGTACCATGGCCACCGGAAATGAATAGGGGTTGGTACTAGCGTGAGTAACACCTATGGCAAGCGATTCTTGAACAGTTTTCTCAATTTCATTCTTTTGGGAAAATGGATGACGATAAGGGCAAACATTGGGCGGAAGACTTCTTGGGATGAGAGGAATGGAATGATCATGAGCACCACGAGAAGGAGGAATTCCCTGGGGTTGGAAAAAATATCTTGGTGTTTGGAGATGAGACATCGGAGGTCAGGATGCAGCAAAGGTGTCTCAATGGTTTTAATAGCATGGAGTTGAGTAATGATGCTAGAATGACCTTTTTGAGGAGTTTTTTCATTCAATGGGAACTAATGATCTCAGGGGAACCAAATGTGATTCCTTGGAACTTTAGTGTTGGCATGTCTGCTAAAATTGCATGGTTAATTCCTTAAAATCCATGAGGATGGGACCAAGGGCATGTAACCATTCTGCACCAAGCACAATATCGCAACCACCCATGTCCATAGAAAACATATGAGATTTCAGGTTGTACTGCCCAATTTGGAGATGTACATTTTCACAACGTCCACCACATTTCATGGAACCTCCATTGGCAATAATGATTTGAAAGTTATTGACTGCATGGACATAGCAATGGGTTTCTTGGGAAATGTGATGATGAATAAAATTATGGGTGCTTCCACTGTCAATTAAGATGATTATGTTTATGTTCTTAATGTAACCAATGATCTTGAGGGTTTGGGGAGTGGAGAATCCAGTGAGAGCATTCAATGAAATGACCAATTCTACTTCGAGTGGATCGAATGGAGGAGTAATATCAGTTGGCTCGGGAAATTATACAATAGGGGGGTTCTCTATATCTTCTTTAGAAACATCCTCATAGATGGTCATAAACAACGTTTTTTCCTTACACTTATGCCCCGGAAAACATTTGTCATCATAATTAAAACAAAGGCCCTTCAGTTGGTGTTTGTCCATTTCAGCCATAGTTAATTTTTGGATCTTGAGAGGAGTAGGAGGAGGAGCTGGGTTGGTAGGGAGAGTGTGAGGAATAAAGGAAGGTTTGTGTGTCTCGGTAGACACAATCTGTTGAGCTTCCTTAGCACATTGAGTAGCATCCAACCAAGTTTGAGGGCAATCCATGAGGACCTGGGCTTGAATTTCATCTTTGAGACCACTGATAAAACATTCCTTGAATAAATCATGGGACGTTCCCTCTATTCTGAAATCCAATTGTTCAAATGAAGATATAAAGTCTTCCACTGTGCCATATTGATTCAACTTGGTCAAACGGCCTAGATAATGAATGTCAGTGTCAAAGCGTTCAGATAGCTCAGCCACAAATTGTGTCCAAGTAACATACCCTTGGCGTGTCTCTCTACGCCATTGCCACCATTTCCATCATTCTTGATCCAAATAGAAGACACCATAACGAAGTTTGGCCAGATCATCTGTAATTCCATGCAGGGAGAAATAATGTTCCATTTGAGTGACCCAACCAGTGGGATCTAAGCCATCAATTTTTTTCACTTCAACTTGGGGAAGACGGGGGTCATGAGGAGGGGAGTTAGAATGAAGGTTCATATTATGGGAGGAGTTCTCACCTTTAGAATGGGAAGGGGTTTCAAGGTGGGGAGAACCAAGGGATTGTTTTATCCATTGGGTGAGGGAGGCTAAGTCGCTCTTAACAGAGGTAAAATCACCCTTAACATCAGTAAAGTGGGCATCGATTATGTCCAAGCAAGACTTAGCGGAAGAAATTTCATAGGTCATATCTTGGATTTCGACCTTGTCTTGTTTCGATTCATCTTGAAGGGATTGAAGGAATTCTTGGTTGTGAGTGTTGTCCATGTGGAAAGGAGGGGAATGGAGGAGGGGGAGTGGGTCCACAGAAAAAAGGGTGAAAAATCATATATATGATTGTGTTCAGTGTGAGACAAGGAAAGAAATGAGATGGGTGTGAAATAAGGGTGTCGGTGAGGGGTCGGGACCACAGGAAAACAAATTGCTTGAAAATGATAAGTACTATTGCGATCAAGATGAAGAGAAGAATTCAGTGGAATAGATCTCAAATAATGGTGTGGTTTTTTTTTAAACTCCTGCAGAGTTATACTCTGAACTGAATAATACTGCAGAGGTGGAATGCCTAGATTCTTAATAGGACAAAATATGTAGCAATTTCACAACCCCAATGCAGACGGCAAGGTTGCACTGCAAGAGATCTTGTCTTTTCCTTTTATGTTATGTTCCTAATGGTTAGGGTTTGCAGGGGATCTACAGTGAAGATTTTTCCTTGTGATATAGCTCCATGATATAGGTGTGGGGTCCCACAATAGTACTCGGCCCGATATCTCAGGGCATCAACTAAGGAGGCTAAACTGTACCCTTAGTCGTACTACCCGACTACCAAAGTACTAGAGAGTCACTTCCTGAGTGTTGTTCTTGGTGACACTATAGCAGTCAAGTGACCCATCGCTTTATCTACGAAGGGCTTCAGGATTCCTAGGCCTATTTGTATATAGGTGTTGTCTAATGTGCTACCACTCGAAGGGGTACCAATAAGGGTTAAAAGGGTGGCCAACAGATGTTCGCTTAATCATCACTTGTATTTCCTGCATGTATTACTCCTCGACCACGGGTTTATGTGCGTAATGACATATCTTTGTAGCTTAAATATGTTGGAATACGTCTCTACTTTGGAAAAAAAAATAACCCACAATTTTTTGTCGAGGAAAGTGCTCTTATACCACTTGTAAGGTACCAAATCTATTATATGAGCAGAAAAGAGAAATATTTCAAAGAATAATAGTGAAATAGCAATAGAAAATGATGATACTGCAAAGATCAACAGTAGAACAACAAATTAAAAGGAACCACAACACCAAAATTATACCTTTATTGATAGGAAACAATGTTCACTTGCCTCTTCGAGGGAGATACCTCCAGTAGAGTAGAGATATATTACAATAATTCTCAAGACAAAACTTATCATGCCCTCAACTGTTATTTATACTAAATATATCTACCAAGAGAAAAATCTAGAGGAAGATCTTTCTAGAAGCGGAAGCTTATATTAGGTCTTCTTACATTCGACTTATTCTTCCTTATTACTAGACCTTATTAATATTGGCCTTTATACATGGAAATATATTATTCTACCTACATGAGAAGTTAGGGAGGTTAGGTCCCTAACAGTGGTTAGATATTGAGGCTATAAATAGAAGACCCCATGGGTCATTATCATCAAGTGATCAAGTGAACATGTAAATCATGTGGATCAAGATGTGCAATATACATTGTGATGTTCTGATCACGGTGTGCTCTACTTAAGTGTTGTAATGGTGTCTTTAGACACCACCTTTTCTATCTTCAAAATTTTATTCCCTCTTTGATTATCTACAGAATTGCCTATCTATTTCATAACAAGTTCCACCCTATTCCCCGACATTCTTTCATTTCATTCTCGATCTAAAATCCAAATCTCACTCATCACTAGTTTACTTCAAATGGAAACGTTATCTCTCAACATTTCATTCTCAATCCAATCCAAATCGCGTTGATCACTAGTTTACTTCAAATGAAAACATTATCTATCAAGGCATGAGAGGATTAGTTGCAAGGAAAATTTGCAACACCCTGTCTTGGGTATCATTACCTTGCAATTTTCTAGTTAATGCTATATTTATTCACAGTTGAAAAAACCTATAGTTTTTATCCTTGAGAAGGTTTTTCTCCAATTATAAAGGGTAATTATTAGCATTCCTAAGTGAATGTTGCTATTGTTTTGTTGTATAATAAATTATATCATGTTCTACTATATGTATAACTTTGTAATTGTTCTTTATGTGGCCTTTTGACTCCAAAACAAACTCTATAGTATTATGTCATTGTTTTCTTAAATATGTTTTGTTGTTAAGAGATTATTTGTTCCATGATAAGTAGTTTCATTAGTAAAAATGAGAAAACAATGATGGCTAACATATTGTATGTAAGAATATCTCTTAACCAACCAAGTCTAATTGGATTCCAAATCACAATGGTTGGTATAATCTTAAAAAGAATTATAAATATTTCCTTATAGAGAAATTTGGACAAATGACCCATTTTCTACCATGTTGCCTTTGCTAGAATTAATTGTGGACATAATACCTCTTTTATGAGGCCTCCTCATTTGGTAGTATGTATTGTTTAGGAATATTTCCCTAATGGAGGATTAAACTATACATACTATATTTTTATCTTGATTTTTAATCCACAAGGTATTTTAACACAACTACCAGTAAAGCTCAAAGACTTTGGAAATGATTGATTTCCAAGAACTACAAAATTTCAATTCCTCTGAATTACAGAGTATTTAATTGAAGAGTCTCCATGTACACTATGACTTTGTTTAAAAAAAATCATCCCCCAGTAGTACATATTTTTAGCTAATACATGTGCATAATAAAAGCTTATAAAAAGTCATCATCCATTCCTAATGTGCCCCTATTTTGGGGGAATTACTTAGACAATTGCCTATACTAAAGTGTTATATATATATATATATATATATATATATATATATATATATATATATATATATATAGGTGTTAATTTCAATGGTGCATGCTCACTTTCCCCACTAGGAGATGGAAATTCACCATGAAAGTCTAAACCTTCTTTTCATTCTTAATGTGCCTCTATTTTGGGGAAATTACTTAGATTTGCCTATACTAAGGTGTTGTATGTGTATATATATTAAGGTGTTAATTTTAATGGTGCATGCTCACTTTCCCATTAAGAGATGGAAATTCACCATGAAAATCTAAACCTTCCTTTTTATTTTTATATATTGAAAAATTAATTTTCCTTATTAATTTTGTTTGTGTATTTCCTTCATGAATATTGAAAGTGCACCTAAAAATGACTATGGTTGCAAAATGTATAAGCAAAGTAAAGACATGAGGTCATATTTTTCATTTGCTTCATAAATGCTTGGATATTTTAACAGTTAGAAAATTGCATTGAATATTTTTAATGCCTCTCGATGTGTAACAAATCTAGGATTTAAAATGGATTGATGTTATTTTATTTTTTCTTAAGGAAACCTTTAAGAATGAATGGTGTGATATTATAAATTCATTTACTGAAAAGTTGAGCATGCAACTTAATTAGTTTTATGAAAAACAATCTTAAAGGTGTGATATTATAAATTCATTTACTGAAAAGTTGAGCATGCAACTTAATTAGTTTTATGAAAAACAAATGTAATAGAAGTTGACCCTTGTATAGTTTTCTAAATCTAACAAATGTTGATGCTTATCTTTCCAAACATAGTGGGTATAAACCAATTTCCAAATGCAACAAACATGAACTCCCTACATATATGTTCCTCAATAATTTCACATACTATATTTTTTTTCCAAATAAAAAAGTGCATATTTGTTCTCGAGTATAATGAAATATACATTCTAAAGGTGCACTTATCACATTATAAAATATAGTGGAAATATGTGTTCCACAATCCACACTCACTAAACATTGTCATTGGTGGACATTACTATCATCATCGCAATCTCTTAAGATTAAAAAAATCTTAATAAACTCAAAACTAAATTGTCTCCAAAAGCAATATATTGCAATCTTCCATGGATATAATTATTGTATATTTTTCTAAAAAACAATCAACCTATCATCACTAACTAAATAGTAGATGAAAATAAAATACTTTAAAAATTCATCCTTGACTCAGTCAAGGTACCCTAAAATAATTCTAGCAAATGAACATGTCCAGGGACCATTTGTAAGCCCTCCTTTAATAAAGCATCAGCCAAAGTGTTCAATTATCTATACACACGAGAGAATTTGACGTGGGAAAACAGATTTGAATTTTCTTTGAGTTGTCATGCCAAAGCAATTAGTGTTAAATTTTGAGTATGAAGTTTGTTGTTCATCCGACATTTTATAACCACTTGTGAATCACTATAAATATGAATGTGTAAAATGCCTCGTTCCAAATTCAACTTCATAAGATCTCTCATGGCCATCAACTCAGCATAATCATTAGTTCTGGGACTCAGATTTTCTCTATATGGTTATGGTCACCAAAGTACAAAATGCCTCTAATCTTGTTGGTCTAATCCTATCCTTTCTAGGCCCCATAAAAGAAATATCAAGGATGTCATTTGTAATTAAAATTTCACTCACTTGTCTAAGAAAAGGAATAAATGGAGACACCTTAAATAATTGGAAAAATAGCACATATTTGTGAGAAAACTTGGAACAACTTCACTTATCAATTTTCAAAGATGGTACAGTTTTGAGTCAACCAAACACCCCAAACTATAATAAAAGGAATATATATGAAATTTTTGAGTTATTTTCTCTGAAACCAAGTTTTCATGCATAAATAAAAAGAATTACTTGATTATGTATCTTGCATACCTAGCCATCTATTAATATTACTCTAGATATGCTTTTCAAATGGGCAATGTAGGAAAAGGTGTTCTCTTGTTTCATCACTCTTCATACACGTCGCACATAGACTAGGACCATGTCAACCTTTTTTCTATATTAATTTCAAGGATGGAATTTTTTTTCTTTAAAACTAAACACATATGCATCGTTGTCTTCTTTCGAGTCTTGCGCTGCCAAATTTCGGTCCACCGCCAATCCTTATCCATAATCTTAGTTTCTACCAAAGAAGTATAACCTTCTTTGACTATATCAACCCCAAAATCCTTGCTCTTAGCCCATACCACTTCACCGGGTTCGTCTTTCAATCTTGTGTGGATTCTCTCTAGTTTACTCATGAAACTATTCCAAGAAACAACATAACCACCTACTAAGTGTAGCTTCGCAACTAACTTCCAACCTTGATTCCAAATATCAGTGGTCTCAAGATTTGCAATTTGATCAAGTGAGAATATACCTCATTCCTACATGTGGATTATTAGTGCTTGAGGAAGAAAAATATAGTTACCACAACCCATGATTGCATCTGCTCCTAGCGTTATTTGAGTACCATTACTAACCTTCCAAGAAAGAAAAGACTCAATAATTGGGTCTTTTCCTCATTATTAAAGACCCATTGAACATCCTCAAACAATGTGGAAAGGGAGTTATGGATTTTCCCTCCCTTTTTCCCCTTTCCCCTTCTATTGGGATTTCCCACCACCTTAGTCAAAAGAGGCTAACATTCAAGTGAAAAAATATTTGTACAAAAAATATGTTCTCATTAGGATTTGATAACTTATCAATCGTATCAGGTCCATCTACTGCCTTCTAAGTTTGTGATTGTCCCACATCGACCTTTGATGTGACCATTGTTGAATTGGTGTCGTTATCCCCTTTTAGCAATCCATCTAACTAGAGGTCCTTTACTACACCACCTTGTGCAAACTCATCAACAAGAATCACCTTAACTTGATATTCATGCTCCTTCATCATAACTCTAGACTCCATATTTTTACCCACTTCCTAACTAATCTACAATGTCGCAATGTCTATTTTTCCACATCAATCCCCACATCCTTCAAACCCACTTCAACATGATAGATTTCTCGTTCCAAACATGTCAAAAGGACCAAACATAGTCGACAACAAGATGGCCATATGCATGGCATCTTGCACATTTAAAGGAGATGTTAGAATAGTCATGTGAATGAACTGAATCACCTGCAATGTTGTCTATACTTTCCACTAGTCCAAATTTGATGTCAATATCCATCAACACCTTTTACATTAACCTATGAACACTAGTTTTTAAAGCAAGATCCACCATTATGGTTTTTCCCAAGCATATTACCTTAATCCTTAATAAAATCATCCGATCAAAACTTAAAGGTAATCTAGGGAATTTTACCCGAATGGGTATTTTATTTTCAACTTCAAATTGAAACACAAATGCCAAGGTTTCAGGGACAAATAGGAATTACCCCAAAACCATTTCCCACCGATGATAGTATCAACTTCTAAGAATGAAAAATAAAACCAATCCAACCTTTGGTCATAATATCATATGATGGTATGTAGCCCAAAATCAGGCAATAGTTTCCTAGGAACTATGTGTTTAGGTTTTCCACTATGATGTGCCTCCCTAAAAATTTTCCCATTAGAGATTTTCCTATAAATCCCATAATTTGTTGAACCTTCACAACATCTCGCACCACCATCCTAATCCCCTTGGGTTTTTTTACTATCCTCTTCAACCTTTTTCAACCTACCACTCCACCTACAACCATCATGCAAGGAATCCCTCTTACCACCTAGATGGAATTTTCCTTCAAAATTATTTCCAATGGAACCTCTTCCACTACCCAACTGCTTTGAATCAAGTATGTTATTAAAGCCTCTAACCACTACTAGCTTAAACAAAAGAATGAACGTTAAATGCATAATCCTTCTCCCCAAAACCCTTGATTGATGTGACATCAAAATCTAGAACAATCTTAAATTGACCATCATGCCTCTAACCATCCAAGCTCGAGCCACCAATGGAGGCTTGTACTTCTTTAACTACTCTCTACTATGCATTTGTTCCAATATAAGAAATCACATCAACCTCGGATTTCTCCTTGTACAATGCCCTTCAACCCACTTATGTCGCAATCTCCAATGAACATTTGCCACCAAGGGACCTTCCACAAAACCCTTCCCACCAGAGCTAGAAGACAAATTAAGGGCCTTCCCAATCAAATTTTACCCCAAACACTCAAAGATATTGATCTCTTCTAAAGGATCCTCGAAGTAGTCCACCAATTGGACATCCTTATCATCTATTGTGAACCAGATCCCATGTACAGTTAGGATTTGGCTGGGATTTCCTCTATTTGTTAGATCTATAATCCTCCTTTCTTAATCCCTATCCTTCAATTTCACATACTATATATATAAATATATATAGTAGTCAATTATAATCTATTTATTCCCCTTGATTTATACTTTAAATCATGTGATAAATATTCATTCCTGAAATAAATCACATTTATAGTATTCATATTGAACCAAAGTTCATATATATATATATATATATATATATATATATATATATATATATTGGGTATTTAATATAGCCTTACATTATTAAACAAATTCATTTAGATTTCTATAATGCAATATTCATTTACAAAATTCATTTTCATTTTGTAGCTTAAAAGTTTACCTCAATTATTTTTCCCTTTTTGATGTGATGTGGATAACATTTGAATTTCAATCCTACATCAACAAGTGCTCATGAAATGCTCTAATAACTTAATCATAAATTATTTTTACTCATAAATTATTAAAAAGCATAGCTTCCCATGATAGTAAAAATCTACTTTTTAAATAAACCAAACATGACAATTAAATAATCACAATGATATTATTGGATCATTACCGGCAATGCAATTGCAAGTTTTTTATCAATTATCATACTCATTTTATTCATGTCAAGACATGCATTAATGTCAATGAGATGTCAAGTTCAACCCAACTACTCTAAGCAATGATGAACCATGCACCTCATCCCTCCCATGAGGATCCCTTAATCCTAGTCATCCTTGGATTCTTCCTTGTAATCCTTGGGAAACCAAATGTTAAGACCATGGGGGAATTATTTTTCAAACCTTATTAGTAATCTATAACTAAGTTTTAGCCACAAGTGATAATATAGTTATAGCCAAGTGATAATAATGTGACCTAGAGGTGTTTGACATGGTCATTAGGGTTGGTAAATACCATAACTTCCTAAGGAAATAATGGTTGAGTAGGACCATTGAGGGGAGCATTGAGGTTATTATTGTTGGGTATGTGTTATATTCTTTGTTTTTGCCTCAAAAAATGTGTTTCATTTTGCCTCATTTTTGTGTTGCCTCGATTTTTGTGTCCATTGTTGGACGATTTTTCGACACATGGTTTTTGCCGATGGTTTTCTATTTTCGGTTAAGAAATTAGGGTCATTGACTAATTCAATTCATTGGGTTAGGGTTTTGGATGTCACTGGATACTATATGTATATTGTATTGTAAACAATGTATTACATATGAATGAATATAGAATATGTTGGTTTTCCCAGTTTCGGTTTCCAAGGGAAAAATATTTGTGTAATGTTTGTATTTGCCATTGTATCTTTTATGTTCTTTTACTCAAAATCCATTTGCAGTAAATATTGTACAAGGTTAAAATCTACATTTTGTATCAGAGCTATGTTGGCTTCATGGGGATGCCTTTGTGTTCAAGGGTTTGGCTCGAGACTGTGATAAACCTTGTTACAGTGGGAGATCTGTGGTATTGATTTTTCAGGTGAAAAGAAATGGAAAGCAATTTGAAAATAGAGATCAAGAAGTTTAATGGGCAAGGTTTTGAGCTAGGGAAGCTCGAGATGGAAGATTTGTTGGTGGACAGAGATCAGTGGATCATGGTAGATGAAAGTACTGCACCTATAGGAACTTCAGCAGATGACTGGAAAAAGTTGGATCAGAAAGTGAAGAGCACAATCTGACTCTATCTCTCAGATTCAGTATTATTGAATGTGTCATAGGAAGGTACAACCAAGGATTTATGGTATAAGTTTGGGAAGTTGTATCAATCTAAGTCCCTAGTAAATAAACTATTCCTGAGAAAGAAGTTGTATAACCTGATGATGAGAGATGGAGATTTGGTTGCAGAGCATTTGAACACCTTCAATACTATGGTAAATCAGTTAGTATATGTTGAGATTAAAATTTCAGATGAAGACAAGTGTATAAGTTTACTGTGTTCTTTACCAAACTCGTGAGATAGTCTAGTTGTGGCCATAGGTAGCAATACAATTGCCTTGAAGTTTGATGAAGTGGTATCATCCTTGTTGTTGGAGGATATGAGACAAAATAATATGGAAGGATAGAGCACAGAAGCATTATTTGCAAGAGGATGCTCCCAGGAAAGAAATAGATCTAAGTTCTCAAGTGGGAGATCTAAGTCTAAGGGTAGATCTAAATCTCCTGAAAACTTTGTAAAGGTATGTTGGAGATGTGGAAAAGAAGGGCACTACAAGAAGCAATGTAGATCCAAAGTTGAGAAAAAGAAGGGATCTGAAGATTCTCTTTCTACAAAAGAACAGGCCTCCAAGGAAGGAGCAGGGGATGTGTACTCGGCTTCTTCAATCACACATGCAAATCATGAGGCATGGTTGGTTAACTCAAGTGCATCCTTTCATATGACTCCTCACAGGGATTGGTTCTGTGAATATGAAAGGTATGATGGAGGTAATGTTTTTCTAGATGATGACTCAACAACCAGAATCATAGGTCGAGGAAAAGTCAAGTTGAGGCTCATATATGGAAGGATTAGAACACTACCTGGTGTTCTGCACATCCTATAATTGGCCAGAAATTTGATTTTTGTAATAAAAATGGACGATGTATGGATAAAAACAATATTTGAAAAAGGAAACCTGTAGAATGGTTCGAGGAGCAATGGTGTTGTTGAGGGGAGTTCAGTTTGGAACTCTGTATAAACTACAAGGAAGCACTATTAGTGATGGGTGTAATAGTTCCATTGTTCCTGATATTGAAGTTGAAGAAGAAATAACTCCTAAAGTGTCTGGAGAAAAGGTTAAGATGTGGCATCAAAGACTAAGGCATATCAGAGAGAAGGGTCTTCAACCACTACAAGGTAAAGGTATGGTTGAATGTATGTCTAACTGCTCTCTAGATTTTGATTTCTATGAACATTGTAAATATGAGAAGTAGAATCGGGCAAGATTCCCCTCAAGTACAACGAGGGCAGAAAGAATTTTACAGCTAATTCATAGTGATGTTTTTGGACCTGTGTTGGTCCCATCATTGGGAAACTTTGTTTATTGTGTCTCATTTATAGATGAATTCTCGAGGAATACTTGGATATATTTCCTCAGGAATAAATCTGAAGTCTTTGACAAGTTTAAAAAGTTTAAAGCTCTTGTTGAGAATCAAACAAAGAAAAGAATTAAGGTGTTGAGGACAGATAATGGCGGAGAGTTTTGCGGGAATGAATTTGAATAATTTTGTAAGAAGTGCGGTATAGAAAGGCAAAAGACTACTCCATAAACACTTCAGGAGAATGGAATTGCAGAAAGGATGAACAGGACGTTGATGGAAAAAGCAAGGTCCATGCTCAGTGGTGTCGGGTTAGGGAAAGAATTATAGGCAGAGGCAGTGGGTATTGCATGTTACCTGGTCAACAGATCACCCTCATCAGCACTGTTGTTACAAGAGAATCACCCTGTGGACAAGTGGATTTCCTCTTGGATACTAGACCCCTATGACCAAAACAGAAAAGTGATATTGTGGACATTGACATTCCTTTTCATGAAGCTAAACTATTCAAAGAAGAAGAAGGAAGAAGGGTAAATACCTTTTGCCGACGTTTGTCCTTGCTCGATCCAGGTTGATATTGATCTCCAAGTTCTTCAGAAGGTCCTACAATACAATGAGAAACAACAACGAGACATACTTCCTACTCTACCATGATTAGCTTCATAATGGATCTATAAGAGAAAAAAGTTCATGAAACATACACAAACTTTAAAGGAAACAGGCCAAGCATAGATTTATATTAATGAAAACAAAGTGAAATGCTTATAGCCATAGATGTAGGTGCAACAACTTCACCAAGCTCTCTTTGTCCAGACCCTTGCTCAAATAATCCACACACATATTGATGATGCTTCATTGATATCTCCCTTATGAGATCATAAGCTTGATGCTTTACAAATGTCTCCCCTTTCACCATGAGGAGGCCTCTTTATATAGTCTTGGAGAGTCCTAACCACTTAAGAGATTATTGGGATAAGTTGAGGATTCTTATCCTTTAGTTGTGGATCTTCCCTAAGATCGAGCCTTGACCTCAGATATGAATCCAACCAACTCCAAATATGAAGGGATTCTTCCTTGATTTCTCTCAACAATCCAAAAATTCGCTCAAAAAAGGCCAGCGCTCTCTCAAAATGGGGCACAGAGTGTTGGAATGCTCCCCCAAAAGAGGTCACAGAGTGTTGGCACTCCCTGAAAGTGTATAGGGGAGCGTTGTCTTCCAAAATTGATATTTTTAGTGGTTGTTTCTATGGAAAAATACTTGTACTCTCTGTCAAATGATTTATCCTCTTTAAAACCAGTCTTTTGAGGTGTCTTTTGAGTGTTCTTGATAATGTCGTCTGAGACACGACATAAGCAAGATGACAGTATGATTTTGTGACACTTGTGGTCAAAATGCAACACTTGCGACATTGGTAATGACGACACTAGGCCATCATCCTAATGAGTAATTTTGATGTGTAACAGATTTCCCCCCAAAGTGTGAAGTTAGAAGACAGGAACTGATGACTGAAGTACTTTGTAGACTTTTTCGAGCAAGGGTATGGACTCAGAGAACCAGGAAGAAGCTACACACAACCATCAAACAAATATTATGACATGTTTCAAACCCAAGGCAAGCATACCTATGCTTGAGTGATAAAGACTTTCAAGCTATGGCCGCCATAAAATACATTGTGGATCCATAATTATATTGACAAAAAGGTATAGCCACTGAAGATACAATGTGGATATATACTCCTATGACCTGAACTGATCGTAGCCACGAAGAATACACAGTGGATCTACGAAATGACAAGACATAGCCACGACCAATACAAAGTGGATCTATGTGACAGTATATGTGTCAATGTTCAAAAGAAACTTCATCACAACTTGGGCAAAGTACATATAATAGTGATGACTCAACCCAGGATATTCTTACCGATCCTGATGTAGTACGAATATAACCATGTGAATAGATGTCCTGATGTCGAACATGGCAGAAACCACTTGATTACCGGTCAATGAGGTAAATCGTTAACAAGCGCGAGGGAAATCACCATTGATGTCAATGATTCCCAAAGTACTCTATTACATTCCAATGAATGTGAATGGATGAGATGAAATCAAACATCCATGGAATCATCCGATCAGAGGTCAATGATGTAAACCCACTGTCAGATGCAAGGAGGCTTACCATTGAGGCATGCAGGTCCTAAGGTACTAACTAGTTTCTAAGTCTAGTTCCCAGATAATGTGTTGAAGTCGATAGGAATAGACTCGTCGAAGGAGGGCCTTTGTGTATCCCACATCAACGACAGGAAACTGACAAAGAGATGTAACTGGTGGATAAAATGAACATGGACTAACACGGGTATTGAAACAGGAATTTGTGATGGTTGACTCTTGAGGCAGATGCTTCCCTTGAACACTGAGGCATGACAGCAGAAAACTTGACATGGACCAAAAATTGATAATGCAGTGGATACTGTGACTTTCATCGGGTGACCCAAAGGAGTAAGGAAACTCAAAGGATTGGTTTAGTGCAGAGGTTCAGTGGAAAAATGCATGCAAAGATAAAATGTCATGTTCAAGGGAAATTGTAATAGTTACTGGTAATGTTCTCAAAAACCGTTTGGCTTGCTTCCTTCAATTTTTCCCTTATCCAGATAGACGAGTACCTCTTTTTCATTTAACGATATCGAGGAGGGTAACACATCCTCAAGACAAAGACTTCCTGGACCTAGTTACTAAAACTTGGGCCAGCATTGTTCACGGCTCAGCCTTTTATGTATGGGAGGAAAAAATCAGAAGATTAAAAAGAGCTCTCAAGCTTTGGGCAAAGAACCAACCAAGCCCAATAGCAGTGCGGCTAGCAGCCTAAGCCCAGCTCGAGGCCCACCAGCTGGAGATGGAACAACAGGAGGTCACTCCTAAAACCTTGCAACAGGAGGACAGCCTTCAAAGGCAATGGCACAAAGCCTGCAGAGCGGAGGAAGACTATTGGAGGCAAAAATCAAGAAGCTTATGGCTGAAAGAGGGAGACAGGAACACAGGCTACTTTCACAAACAAGCGGAAGCAAGGAAACAATACAAGGCAGTGACAGAAGTTCAAGTCCATAATAAAACAATTGCAGATCCAGAGGGCGTAAAACAAGCAGCCTACGAAGCTTTCGAGACGCTCTACACAGAACCAAAAGGAACAGAAATGGACCGGCAGAGGTACCCTCTCACTGTTATCCCAAGGTTAATAAATGAGGACACCAACAGCAAGTTGACTAGGGAGGTAACGCAGCAAGAGATAAAGGAGGCCCTCGATCAGATGAACCCAGACAAGGCCCCGGGACCGGATGGATTCACTTCCAGATTCTATCAACAGTTGTGGAATATAATCAAAAAGGATTTAACCAAAATGATCAAGAAATCACAGCAAAGCAGCAAGCTAGGAGGAAGCACCAACTCATTCTTCCTGGCACTCATCCTGAAAGAAAAAGGAGCGCTTTCCTTCAACCGATTCAGACCAATCTCCCTATGAAACACAAGCTATAAAATCCTCGCCAAAGTTATAGCCAATCGACTCAAGGCACTCCTCCCTCTCATCGTTCCTGAAAACCAAGGCAGCTTTGTCAAAGGAAGGCATATTGCCGACAACATCATCCTGGTTCAAGAGGCTATCCACTCCAGTGTCCGAAGGAAAGAAAAAGGTATGGTTATTAAACTAGACCTCGCTAATGCATTTGATAGAGTCAGACATGAATTTCTATTTGATGTCATGAGGAAGTTTGGGTTTGACTCGAAATTTGTAAAGTGGGTAAAAGCCTGCATCGGTTCACCATGGATAGCCCCGTTGGTGAATGGAAAGGTAACAAACTTCTTCAAAGCCTCCAGGGGCTTAAGACAAGGTTGCCCCCTCTCGCCCMTGTTCTATGAAATTCAAGCATATGTCCTAAGCTACCAGCTGGGAAACTCCCAAGTTCACAAAAATCTCCAGGGTTTAATAATAGTGCAAGGGGTGAAAGATATAAACCATGCACAATTCGCGGATGATACGTTGTTGTTGGGAGGAGCAAGTCCGATAATAGCAAAAAAGTTTAAGGAAGAACTGGACGCCTATGCAGCAGCCTCCGGAAGTGAAATCAGTCAGGCCAAGAGTAGCATCTATGGATGGAATATCACTCCAAACGAAATGTTGGGAATAACAAGAGTTCTAGGGATGGAGGGGCACACAAACTGGGAGGCCTTTAAATACCTAGSAATCCCTATCTTTAAATMTKCCCCTAGGACTTCTCACTGGAACCATATTGTAGAAAAACTCAAGAATAAATTCTCCACATGGGGGGCGAATTGGTTAAATTTAGCAGGGAAGGCAGTTCTGATAAAGGTTGTGGTGTCTAGTATCCCTATCTTCCAGAGCTCGTTATTGTTAGCCCCGGCCACAGTCATCCAAAAAATCGAATCTTTTCAAAGACGCTTCCTGTCGGAAGGAGGCAGGCAAGCAAGAAGGAAGTTGCACCTGATTAGCTGGGAAAAAACTTCAAATCCCTTCCTAGAAGGGGGACTCAACTTTAAAAAAACAAGAATTCAAAATCTGGCCTTGGGCGCAAAGCTGCTCTGGAAGATGGTCACTGGCAAACCTTCTTGGAGTAAACTCGCGCTTTGGAGGAAATACTTTCGAGGGCCTCGGGACAGAAGCTTAGAGTTCCCTTGCAAAGAAATGAAAAGCTCCCCTATCTTTGCGCTCTGCAAAAAGACGCTTCCACTCTTCAACCCTCACTTAACCTGGGTGCCAAAAAACGGTAAGAAAATCAGAATCTGGATAGACTCAATAATGGGAGACTCGCCTCTAGAGCATCGACAGGACCTACTTTGTCTCAAAAATAGGATGGACAGTCAAAATATTGTAACTTTTTCCAACATCTCAGTCTGGGGGGAAGACAGACTTCAATCCTGGCAAGGGTGGGAAGTGCCAAACAGACCATCTGCTCTAGACCGACACTGGTGTGCCCTCAAGAGATGTCTTCAAGGGAAGGCCCCCCTAAAAAAGAAAGGCAAAGATGAAAGAGGATGGGGAAGGAATGCAAGGGCTTACACCATGGCAGAAGGCTATCAACTTTTCAACAGCGTCCCCACTGCTATGCCTAATCCGGCACTCTGGAAAGCAATCTGGCAGCCCAACTCTCTACCAAAAATCGACTTCTTCATTTGGACCTTGGCGCATAAGAGTATCCAAACAAGGGAGAACCTCAGAAGACGTGGCTGGGAAGGACCCTTCAGGTGTCCCCTATGCCTTCATGCGGAAGAGACCACAGACCATCTTCTTTTAAACTGCAGTTATTCAAAAGAAGTCTAGATGAAGGCAACAGACCCCCAATTTGCACTCAATTTTCCCCCTTATTTAATAAGCCTCCTTCTCCACTGGGACTCCTTTTACCCTTTCGTTGTCAAGGGGAGAAACCAAGCTTTCTTGATGTGGGGAATGCTTCCAAAGTTTATCCTGTGGAACCTTTGGCTAGAAAGGAACCACAGAATTTTCAGAGAAACCCAAAGGAGTGCAGCCATTGTAGTCACTAAAATTCAAGCCCTCTTGGGTGAATCTGCTCCCTACCTTTGCTCTACAGTCAAGATTCATAAGCTGGACGACGCAGAGGAATGTTGGCTAATCCAGTTCAAGATACAAGGTCTCGATGCCCGAAAAGAAAGTGATCCAATCAAAGAAGGCTGGGAGATTAGGAAGAGAGAGGGATTTTTCCAGTTGGAAAAGCGAAATAAAAACATCTATTCTCTTCTTTGATGGGGCCTCGAAGGGAAACCCAGGCCAGGCTAGGGGAGGGGGCATAATTGAAAATCTCACAGAGGCTACAGCAACGCGCTTTTCTATAGGCCTAGGAATAGAGTCCAACAACAGAGCTAAGGCCCTGGCTCTCTGGCAAGGCCTACATCAGGCAATCAAACTCAGAATCCAGGATTTGACAATAATAGGTGACTCCAGAATAATTATACAGGCCATGATCAACCACTCCAAGACCCAAAACATTATGCTAAATAACCTCCTTGACAAAATCCGCCTCCTTGTAAGGAATTTTAACTCCTATAAACTTTATCATGTATTAAGGGATCTCAATGAGGAGGCTGACAAGGAAGCCAATAGAGGCGCATTGCTGGAGACAGGGGTACTGTCAGTCAATGAAATGACAGAAAGCATGGAGCTCCCTTGAACCCAAGCCCGTGCTCTCTCATATGCTCAAATGCAAGCTTTGACAGCAGACTGGGAATCAGGCGATTCTGTAAGATCAGTACGTGACAGAGGTTTCAATTGGTCGAAGGAGCTGCCTCAGTACCATGAGGAAGAGTGCTTCATATATGGGGGAGACAAGAGATCTGTGCGGCCCTTCCCCACAAATTCTGTAAAGCTAAGTGAAATGATGAGAACGCGTGAACAAGAAATAAAGGGCGACCTCACCCCCTCAACACATAGTGCTGGAACATATGCTGAAACAGTGCTGGAACATATGCTGAAACACAGTGCTGGAACATATGCTGAAACAGTGCTGGAACACATGTTGAAACAGTGTTGTAACATATGCTGAAACACAGTGCTGGAACATATGCTGAAACACAGTGCTGGAACATATGCTGAAACAGTGCTGGAACATATGCTGAAACAGTGCTGTAATATATGCTGAAACACCGCTGTAACAAATGTTGAAACAGTGTTGAGTCATATGCTGAAACAGTGCTGAGACATATGCTGAAACAGTGACTGGAGTTTCGGCATTTAAATTTAATCCAGTTCTTTTAGAAGCCGTACAGGAACTAGTTCAGTTCACAAGTCTATAGCTATAGAAGTAGAATGGTTCAGAAAGACAAGCCCGAAGAAATTCGAGGCCATTTTGTAATCGAATCTGTGGCTAGTCCACCCCATTAATATAATCTATAACCGTTTCTGTCAAAAAAAACACATCCTCGATATAACTCACCTTCGGTAAGTCCCTCTTTCTTTGTTTAACGAACTGGAAGAAGTAAGGGTTCGGTCCCGTATGGGCCCTTCAATGTATGATTGTTTAACGAGTCCAGAGAAGGTAAACTCGGTGGTTTTTCATATTTAGAGAGTCTGAAAATGACTTAAAGATGACTCCAATGTTGTCCTTTTTCGTAATTATCATCTCGCGAGGCCGAAAAAGAGATAAATTATCACTCGAAAGACTCCCTTTCAAAAATGTTAATGAGTGGGAAAGGAAGCAAGATCACTCGGCAATCTTTTCACGTTTAGAGAGTTTGAAAAAAGCTTAAAGACGACTCCAGGGGGTTCCTTTTTAGTGTATCCATGCGAGTCTGAAAAAGAGAGAAAATTTTACTCGGTGCATTCTTATGTTTTTTCGAGCTTGAGAACGAACTAAGACTATGCTCGTGAATGTGACAAGATGAAAAATGAACAAAAATTCTCTGAAACCTGCCAATAATGTCAAAACTGTATTCCAGGGTATTAATAAGGCCTCCAAAATATTTTTCAAAACCCGAAAATAACTATATCTTAGGAAAAAATGAAATTTATAATAATAAAAAGGGGTAAAAATATCATTTACCATTTCATTTGTGCAAAGATTTGTAGCGGTGGAGAATTTGTGCTTTGGAGGGTGCATCTTGCATTGCTCGGTGCCGAAGCTATGGTCGGTTATTTTCCTCTCCATTTGGACTAGGTTAGTGCTCTTCTTCCTCTCTCTAATTTGTACGGTTCAAATTTTGTTTTTAGGCTATAATTGGGTACAAAAATTGATGCCCTGGGTTGTCTCAAGCACCCAAAAGGGCTCGCCACTCCTCTAGGATTAGTAGGGGAGTGTTGCCCGATTTTGTAAGAGCCCATGCAAGTTGATGAAGGTGCGCCAATGCTCTGATGTAGTGGTGGAGGGGGCCCTGCCCAAAAACCACAAGAAAAAATTCCCAAAACGGCCAGCGCTTTCTCAAAACGTGCAGGGAAGCATTTTAATTTTTAGAGCGCCTTGGTGGCCATTGTGAGGGGGTTTTGTCGCCCTAATGTGCATATAAAGGGGGCATTGGCCTCATAGAAAGAGCAAACAATTTTTTTTTTAAGTTTTCATTTGCTCAAAAATTGTCGAAAAAGCATGACTAATGAATTTTGGTTGTTGATGATTGCAGGTATCTTCGGCAAAAGTCATGATCGAGTGGAAATAAAGAGAGCATGAGCTTGATGATGTGGACGCCTTGCAAAGTCCTCGATCAAGGGTGGCATTGAGGAATTGCGGTCTCCTCAAGTTCTTCAAAATGCAAAAAATGAAGAAAGAGATCCTTCTTCTCGAGCTTATGATCGGGCTATGGAACGTTGTGTAACAAGGGTTCCAAATTGGAACGCAGCTTCTTACCATCGAGTTGGAAGATGTGTACTTCTTGACCGACCTCTCGAAAAGAGGGGACCCCATAGTTTTATCCGAACAGAGGGCACTTCCCGAGCCTGTAGATGAGTACTTGGCAAACCATTGTGTCCCAAGAGCGAGACTAGTGGGAGGTAGAATCGCAATCAAAGACATCAGGGATCTACCTCTTCGGTCCATTATGTTTTCCATTACAAGTATAGCGGGAAGTACCAGATCGCACCTAGTTTCAAGATCACAAGTGGCCTATGGTTTACAGTGTCTAGAGCCAACACTGTTTAACTGGAGTGCAGGGTTCCTTCAGAATGTGAAGGAGCAGAATACGAGATGCAGAGTAGAGCAGTAGAAGCAGTTCGGGTATGGTTCATTCTTGGTTTCGTTCTTCTTAGAACGCATTCCTCAGATGCAACCTCAGATTTCATTAGCAGTACAACCAGTGGGAGAACCATGTATGGAGCAATGGACTAGCCTGTCTCCGAGATTAGAATCAAAGACAGAGTTTAGGTTCACTAGTGACTTCTTCGCTTGGCTGGGACGCCAATTGATCGTGATAAAAGACTTCCCATACGCCGGAGTGGATTTCTAGAGAAGCATGGACCTTATCCTTCCAGATGGGGTGGACTGGGGCACGTCGAGTAAGAAACCAAAAATGATCTTGTCAAGTGTTTTTTTATTTTAAAACTTATATTATTTTTTTGGGTACATAGAAGAGTTTCTAACGGATGTATTGTTCCATCATGCAAACAGGGGAGCAACACGTCTAGTAGAGATACTGGCATTGGGGCACCGCAGGGATGCTCAGATAGCAGTAGCGGCAGGGGGTCTCCAAGAGGTGGATACAAACCTTCGTGGTCTTACGACGGGTATCCCTCCTCTTGAGAGGGAGAACGTACCTTAACACTTGAAGAGACACACAGTGGGAGTCCCTGAGAGTATTAACTCTTTACTGAGACGAGTAGCTCGTGCGTTGGTGTGCTACTTAGAGCACAATGTGATGCGGGAGGACTAGGACCTCACTGATAATTTTTGTATAGTCTTTATGACGATGTTATGGGCATGGGGACCCAACATTTTGCCTTTCTATGTACTTTTTTTATGTAATCAAACATTTTCTGTCACGTCGTATATATATACATATCCAAGTTTTTACAGTGCCTAAATGATGTTTTTAATGTGATGTGTTTTAATTTACATGTGATTTATGATTTATTTCCTTTATAAAATCTTATCTATGTGTGAGATATCGATCCATGATGTAATTGGCTCACGAATCCGAAATGGTATTGAGTTCTCTTGGTATGTGTTTGTATTCGATAAAATCAAACATTCATTCAAGACGAAGAACTCGTAAGTGGAGACGTAGTAGGATAGGATTGTGAATAGCGTAGATTCGATTAAGTTGACAGACCATGAGTTGAGAGTCTAGGTTAACAATCATACGAGAAACACCTAGGGAGAAGGCTTCAGTTAAAAGTCTGATGACAGCATGATATTCTGCCATGTTGTTAGTTGTTGATCCTAAGCAAATACCTCATGAACTCACCAACTCATCAGAGTGGTAAACGACCCAAGTTGTAGAAGCAACGTTTTGGGTGTGTCGACTAGCGCCATCCGCAAACCCAACAAAGATAGGAAAGGAAGATGTCATATGCGCATGAAAACACAAGACATGTTATAAGCAGCTAAGGCAAAAACTCGAGCACGCAAAAGAAAAGACACACCAAACTAAAATACAATAGTGTACAAAGCACGCATGCTAGATGTTCTATGCATAGTACTTCTTAAGGTAAAGCCCGTTTCGAGGCTCACCCAAGGAGATTTCATCGTAGTCAACTAGATCATAGGCGCCTCTATGTAAAACATGTTTCACGATGTAAGGACCATTCCATAGAGGTTCCAACTTACTTGTCCCTAACTTATCATGATCCTGGTCATAAACGAGGACTAGGTCTCCTCTTCTACAAAAGCACGAGGGTGGATGGATTTGTTGTATTGATTCTTGATTCTCTTTTGATACGTCTCGTTAATGAGAGCGGCATCACGATGTGTTTCATCCAACCTAGTCAGGTGTAAGAAGCGTTCTTCTTCGGCAGAAGTATGAGGCAGGAGTTCTACTTTGAGTTTCAACAAAGGAATTTCGCACTCGATCGGTAAAACAGCTTCTATGCCATATACTAGCTAGAAAGGAGTGAATCCAGTAGAAGTTTTCATTGAAGTACGGTAAGCCCAGAGAGAAGAGAAAAGTTGTAGATGCCAAGATGTCTTGTTTGCCCCTACCATATGTTGAATCATGATTTTAAGGACCTTTTTTATGGCTTCAACTTGTCCATTTGCTTGAGGATAGTATGGGGATGAGTTCTCATGGCGAAAACCCAGTTTGGCATGCAACTCAGTCATCATCTGGTTTTGAAAGTGTGATCCATGATCAGTGACAATGGCTTGTGGAACACCAAATCGAGTAATGATGTGGTTGAAGAAGAAAAGAGTTGCATTACAGCCATCATTCATAAAGGTAGGCATAGCCTCAGCCAATTTTGTGAAGTAATCGACGGCAACAATGATGTAACCATGCCCCCCGGCTGAGGTAGGCTTACACTGCATGAAATCAATGCCACATTTGGCAAAAGGGCCGATGGAAATAATGGGATGCAGCGGAGCAGGGTGGGTGCCTGCCTTTTTATGAAACACTTGGCAAGGTGGGCATTTTTTGACTGCCTCGATACAATCTTGGAAAATAGAGGGCCAAAAGTAGCCGGCACGTAATCTTTTCTAAGTTGTAGCCATCCCAGAAAGATGACTGCCATAGGCTCCAAGGTGACAGACATTAAGAATGCGTTCAGCCTCTTCATGATTCAAACATCGTCATAGGATAGTATCAATACCACGGTGATACAAAGTGTCACCGACGATAAGGTAGCGACGGGAATGATGGCGAATACGATGACGCTCTTCACGAGAGATATCGGGATGAAAACGTTGGGTCTGGAGATAGAGAAGGATATCTCCATACCAAAGGTCGAATGTCCTGATGAGGAACAGAGTCTCATCGGGGAGAGAATATATGGGCTCAGTATCTTCATCAGCATGGGGAAAGTCGCAGATAAGCTCCGCAAACACCAAATATTTTTTAGCTTTGGACATAGCAAATTCGAGATCGAACTCTTGAAGGATGACGATCCATTTAGAATATTTTCCCCCAATAACTTAACGTGTCATAATGTGATACATGGGGTTAGATTCCACGATAACTGTGTTGGTGCGTAGAAAAATGTAATGACAGAATCTCTGGATAGCGATGACGACTGCCAGAGCCAACTTTTCAACATGTGAATATCGAAGCTCGGGACCAGATAGACTTTTTCTCAAATAATATATCACGTGTTTCTCACTGATAGGGTCCTCTTGAACTAACACCATAGAAATAGTGGAAGTAGAGGCTGCTAAGTAAAGGATATAGTCCTGCGTATAATTCGGAGGATACAACAGAGGTGCATTAGTCAATGCATGCTTAAGAGCAGCAAAATATTGTTGAGTAGTGGCATCCCAGATGAAAGGGGTGTCTTTCTGCAACAATCGCATAAATCCTTTGGTAATCTCAGCGTAGTTACAAATGAAACGACGAAGAAAGTTTGTTTTCCCCTGCAAACTTTGAAGTTGTGTCAAATTGTTAGGTGCAGGTAAAGCAAGGATAGATTTAATTTTTAAGGGATCCACCCAAATATCGTCCTTGGAAACAACGAAGTCGAAGAGCCGACCAGATTCGACAACAAAGATACACTTATGTGGGTTCAATCGAATGCGGTAGAACCGACATCGAAGAAAAATAGCTCGTAGATGACCAAAATAGTCTGATCGACTAGATGAATGTGTAGGTAAATCGTTGAGATAAGGTTCTGCAATATGTTTGATATTGTGGAAAGCGTATGACATGGCCCACTGGAATGTGGCACCAACGTTTTTTAGGCCAAACTGTATTTTCCGATAAGCGAAATTTCCCCATGGGAAAATGAAGGTTGTCTTATGTTGATCAACAGGTAAAATGTCAATCTGGTTGTACCCTGAGCAACCATCCATGAAAGAGAAAATCACGCTACCAGCGCAATTATCAATAATCTGGTCGATGAAGGGCGTAGGGTAGTTTTCTTTTGGACAAGCCTTATTGAGGTCCCTATAATCAACGCAGAAACGAATGGTCCCTTGCTTCTTAGTAACCGAAACAATGTTCGAAACCCATTTCGTCAAAGGGACAAGATAGATGAAGCCAGATTTCAATAATTTCTCAACTTTTTCCTTAATAGTCGCGGTCTTCTTAGGATGGACCGGATGGAGTTTCTGTCGAACAATTTTTACACCTGGGTAGGTTTTAATCTCGTGCACAACAATCGAAGGATCGATCCCTGGCATTTCCTCGTATCTCCAAGCGAATACATCGTGGAATTCTTTAAATAAAGCGGTATAAGAAACCACTTCCTTGGGTGAAAAATTAACACCGAGATTAATATTTTCCACGACACCTTCCTTGATCGAAATGTCAATAACGACCGTAGAGGTAATGTTGCCTAAATTCCCCTCAGAAAGAGTATCTTGTGTAAGTATGGGTGATTGTGGAAAGTCGACAACATCTAGGGGGAAGATAGAGTGTATATCTTCCTGTATTTCTTTAAGAGGTGGAAGAAATGAGGATCGATGATGGTTATCGTCCCAAGGTACGTCGTCAATGCTAAGCATTTCCATGATAGATTCGTCAGATGGAAATATTTGAGAAATGTATTCAAAAGCAGACGTCAAGGAATTTAACCAAGATGGCATCGAGTAGGTGTCGGGTGTTAAGAGATGTTGGTCATCCGAAGAGGGAAAGGTTGATTGAATAGCAACGTATGAAGCCTCGGCAGGACTAAGTGGCATGGTGTCAACTATCACATAGAACTCTAGAGGACTAGGTACAATCCAGGGATCAGATGATTCCAAAGACTGATAAGTCGTAGTCGAAATCATATTGACTGTGGCAATATGATGCGTGGTAGGAGGAAGTGGGGCAGGGAAGGTACCCAAGAGGGTGGAATCTTTTAACAAGCCCACACCAACACTTTCAAAGGTGATCTTATGATCTCCCAAGAATGGAATATTTTCTGTAGCGGGAGCGCAAGCGTCGGGTGTACAGAAATCTAATTAATCGATAGTGACAATTTTTCCCTGATGAGGAAATTGTACACATCAAAATACCGACGAAGCAACGGTAGTCATAGCATAAAACCAACTTCTTCCAAGTAACAGGTTGTAATCAAGGGGAGCATCGACCACCTCGACATCAACGATGACGGTTTTGCCGCCCAACTGGACGGACAAGGACTACAAGAGTCCATGGGGATGAAAACCCTGCCCATCGAATGTGTGTAACATCATTGGGGATTTGTTAAGTGCGGGTGATTTTAAACCTTTCCAACATGCTAAAGACATGTCACAAGTAGAGGCTCCCTCATCTAAGATGGTTCGGTGAATTTTTTGATTGTAAACAACAACATCAATTTGGAAAGCAAGTTGGTGGGAGAGTCGAGATGTAAAGTTGTCCAGGTTAAACATGATATTGTTGGACGACACAGGATCAAAAGCGTCAATAGTAGTCAAGAGCGTTCTACATTGACTGGGGCAGTGTTGTATAACTTCTAACGCAGACATAGCACACGGTGCTTGAGCCAAATCTTCAACAATGTTGTAGTTCTAGGAAGCACGTGAACTAGGATTAAAGGTAGATTTATGGATAGTGCTCTTAGGAGGGCGTAAGATAGAGTCGAACGCAAGTTTCTCGATCTGAAGTGGTCCAGACAGAGGACTAATAGTTGGAGGACTAACGGAGGATGGTGATGGATCTGGTAAAGTGTCGTTAGTGACTTTTCCTTTGTCAAGTTTAACTGGTGTGTCATATGTCGTAGAGCGGGTGGTTAAATCAATCCCGTTGAATAGATAAATATGGGCACTTGTCGAGGTTTCATCATGAGAAGGGTGGTTGGAACTGCCCCTTGGAGAGGGGGTTTGAGAAACCATAGATTGTTGCTGAGGAAAAGGCTGAGTAAGCACGGCGGGTTGGGAATTCCCCTTAAAAAGTTTGACCACTTCATCGCGATGTAGACAGTCTCGGGTGTAGTGATCGTCACCACAAATAAGACATGGGAATTTCGGCTTCCACTGTGGTTGCTTTTCGGTAGCAGGTGGTGGGTTTTGAGCTTTCAGTTGTTCAATGTTTTTATTCTTCTTTGGTTTGTTCTTTGTCTTATTCTTACCTCCAAATTGTTGTGAAGGGGCAGATTGAACTGCATTCACCTCAGAAATTTGAGTTTGGGGGGAGGTAGAGGAGGGTGTGGTTGAACTGGGAGTGGATGTCGGATCAGATCGACTTGTCGTTCCAGTCGAGTGGGAAACAGATTGAGTTTTGACAGAGTTGATAACTCCATCCACATGTGACATGGATGACAGTTTAGATGGATCGGTATTTTTACAGGTAGCATTTGGGATTAACTCATACATAGTACCAGATTGGGAATAAACCAAATCTAAGTATTGAGCCCGAGCAATGGCCTCTTCCTCGGTGGCGACACTACCCATGGCGACATCACGAGAAATAGGGGGTAACAGTGATTTAGTAAACCATTCCACCAATAATTGGTCAGGAATGACTGCTTTGATCAACCTTCGTCATCGTCTCCACTCATGAATATGATCAGAGATATGCACAGAGTTTTTATGACGAAGGGAGATCAAGAGTTCAGCACCCGTCTCGTATCGAATGGGTAGTTGAAAGTGAGTGAGAAAGGACATGGCAAGGGAGTTAAAATCTTGGAAAGAACCACGTGGAAGTTCGGTATACCACTTGGTTGTTGAGCCCGTAAGTGTTCGCTGAAAAAGACGTAAATGGATAGAATCGTCCATTAAGGAGTTCGATGAACACCATAAATGGAAAGTCATCACATGATTGTCCGGGTCTTCTCCAGCTTTACCATCAAATTTTGGAATATCGAAAGGTAATTTAGCAGGGATGACTGGCCAAAAAGGATAATGCAATATAGGATCATTGGTTAACCGAGACAAGTCTAGGAGATCCAGAGTCACGAGAAATGGTAGTTGTCGGTTAACGTGAGGATGATACCGGTGTGGCATAGGGACACCAGTAGGACGTAAATTGGGTTAGGTGGATAATTATATCCAGTAGGTCCTCCTACATTTGGTTGTTGTTGACTAGAATAAACAGGATTTGATGATGGTTGAGAAACATGTGGATATGGAGGATAACCTGATGGGTTCTGAGGATTATAAGTCGGTTGTTGGGTTTTTCCATAAGGTGGATAGTGTTATAGCAATATTTGTCTCACCATTGCTATCTTGCACAAAGCGCCTTTTTCCATTTCCCAATGCAGACTTATCAACCCCTTTTTTATCAATCCAGAGCCAAAAACATATATTTTTCCACATATACGCTCCCCAACTATTGTGCAAGATGCGTATACGCTTGATGCTCCACTACAGCTCGCGTATATCAGGATTTGTGCCAGAAAATACAAAATGAGGTTGGGTTTACATGTCACAACAAAAGATCTCTGATCTTTGGCCTTCCATAAACTGAAAATGTTTGAACTCGGCCCTTCAGTTGCATTTTGGAGGCTATAAGAGCACAATTTTGAGCTATGGAAAAAGAGAGAGAAAGCATTCAACTTTGAGAGCAAAGTTACTCTAGAGAAATTACTTCATATTGAGTCTATATCCCTTTGTCCCTCAAGTCTGAACACAGTGTTCAGCCCCCAAGCTCTTCCCTTATTGTCAAGAGAATCTCTTTATCTCTTTGCTATGAGCTTGCCTTTGGTGGAGGATTGAAGTGGTGGAGACCCAGTTGGAAGTAACTTGGTTTCTTGGTTTCGAACCGTGCCGACACGGAAGTTTGTAATGTTGATACTTATGTTGATCAATTATTAATAGAAATACTCCTTTCCCGTCCAATCAATATCTTGCAAATATATGATTATCATCCATGGGCATGTTTGTAATGTTTATTAATGGATTGTGCTATCTGATGTGCTAACTCATTTTATATATTGTCACTATATACTTGCATCACTTGTTTATTGAGAACTTCTTGCAGGTGTAAGGCTTTGGGTCAAAGTGCTCAACGGTGGAACGACATCAAACGATTGGATCGAGGTAGGCTCATTCCTCGTATTGCACATTAGTTTATATAGCACATGCTGGAATTGAGTTCATTTCTTCAGTCATACATGTCTGTTGTAGTTTACCCTTGGCCATAGAGAGTTTTTCCCTTGTAACAGAATTGGCGACTCCACTGGGGAGAGATCTTCCTTCTAAGGGTTGAAGTATTTTTCCTTCTTACGTTGCTCTTTTGCCTTCGTATGTCTTGTCGTATCACAGTTGGACAGATTATGTTCACTCTAGGTCTGAGTTTTCAGCATTTTTACCTTGCCTAGCCTTGTTTTAAAAGATATATGTTTTTTTTGGCCCTGACAGTCACGTGTATACGCTTGTTGTCCCACTACAAGAGGCGTATATACACCCTTTTCTTTTGAATAGTAGCATATACCACTTCTCCCTTGCTTGTTTTCTTGGTTTAGTGACTGCTAGGTAGGTTTTGAGGATCACTGAGCCTTCTTGGGTTTCTGTGGCACCTGTTGAGATTATCTGGGATGACAAGAAACCTTTTTGGAGTTGAATTTTTGGGCGGCATCTTTCTCTTTGTTTTTCATTTTTTATTTGTCCTTGGTAGTTGGGTTGTCTTCTTAGCTGCTTCGTATTATGCTCGAGTGATTTCTTTTATACACATAGAAGTTATATATCAAGTCGCTTATCAGTCCATGCATTTTCTTTTTAAATACATTGAAAATACAAAAAAATGGGCATTTTGCATTGGTTGGTATTTTTGTCTTTGAACCTTTACCATTAGCTTAGCACATTTAGCGAAAGACTGCATTTTACTTCTGAGTTGCAGAATTAAAATTGAAGATTGCACTGTTTTTATTTAGCATATCATTTACTGAAAAGTTAAAGTTAGGCTTTGCATTATATCTATTTTTATTCTTATGCAGATTCATAACACCATAAGTTTCATTTCCATACCTCTTTGAGTAATCACGACCAATAAAATTTATGCTTTAAACTAAAATTGATTAGTCACGATTTTATTTTTAGGGTGCACAAACTAGCCTAGGATTTAGTGCCTTGGAATAGGATTTTGTGAGTAAACTTCTCCAATGCAATTAAATCAACTTATGTGTTTGAGACAGGGGGTTGAGAAATCCATTGTATAATTGGTAATATCAGGAGGCTCCACTCACACCGGAGTTAATCACGAGGTCGCGCGAAGTTAGTTGAAGGGATAACCCCTGGATACTCACCTAGCATCAGAGATATTTATGTGGATTTATTCGTATTTGGGGATCTTGCTAGTGCCCATACCTCTGTGAGAGGCGGTACTTTCAAGGTTTCAGGCTTTGCTACCCTACCCATATGATGATCCGTACTTACGACTGCTCGCCAATACATCGGTTATACAATGGTTTATTAGTTACTTGACTTAGGTTTCTCATAGGTTACTTGCAGGGGTTATTTTGCTTGTATCCTGAGTCAGATATGGGTCGGACAGCACACATCATTTATGGAGGATTACCTCTCCAGGGGGGTCTGACTGACTGGTTGTTAATCCTATGAGGGCCCTTATAACTGATTCTGTTACCTCCAAAATTTAGCAGCGAGTCTCAGGTCCTTCCTGGACAAAGCATACCTTCTTTAGCGAGGGAGGCCACTCAGCCACTTTAGCCCGTTTGCATGCATTTTGGCCATTTGACTTTTTGGTATGTTCTTTGATTGTTAGTTGACCATAGGATTTCGTGCTGAGTCTTTGTTATCATGGATAGTGGAGTTCCTTTTGCTCCCTCATTTACTGCTACCCCCCCCCCCATGACGTTCATGGGGGAAAATCCATCCTCTTTTTATAATGGTATGCAGAATTATGGTACTCAGTCAATGCCTTGGGTCTCTAATCATTTTTCTCATGGTATGTCTGATATGTCTTCGCACTTGCCATCCTCTGTCTCGCTTCCTTATGCGAATACAAGTTTTGGGTTTGGGGGCATGATGCCTCCTTATCCCTCTCCGTTTGGAGGGATTCATATCCTTCAAACACCTCTTACGGTAGGAGGTTGGAATCTTCCTTCTTACGAATCCACTATGCGAGAAGTAAGTGCCCAATTAACCAATCATTCTACTTATCACACTCCATCCACTTATCCTTCTTCCGTTATGTCAGTTCCTACGAACACTTTTCCCATGGCGGACCTTCGTTTGTCCTCCGGTGTTTCATCCGGGGGGAGTTATTTTTATAGTATGGGAAACCCCCCTCACGAAGTTCCTTCGCCTGGGGGCAACATATATCCTCACATGAGCAACCCTTGTCATGTCTCTTTCCCTTCGCAAGCAAATTCCTCAATGTTGATGCCCTTACAACCCTTTATGAATCAGTATGGAGGAGGATACTATCCTGCTAGACAAGGACAAGGTGTAAACCAGGATCCTTCTTGGCCTGCAATTTCTCAGAACCAATCTTTCCTTGGACCTTGGACTCAAATTCCACAATTCATCACCGCCGCAAGTCTAGTCATTGCGTTTCATACTGGCATTATATCACCAACTTCTGCTAGTCATGTCGGAGATTGGTCGACAACCTCTGCAATTCATGTTGAAAACCTGCAACCAGCCGCTGCAAGTCATGATGGGGGCACATGTCTGGTCACTGCTATTCACACTACACATACATCACCAACCTCTGCTAGTCATGTTGGGGATCCATCATCAACCTCTGCTAGTCATGTTGGAGATTCGCCACCAACCTCTGCTAGTCATGTTGGGGATCATTCATCAACCTCTGCTAGTCATGTTGGATATTCGCTACTAGCCTCTGCAAGTCATGCTAGGAGCATGTCACCAGCGACTGCAAGTCGTGCTGAGGGAATTCATATGATTGAGAAGCCTAGATGTCCCTGTCGTAAGCCTAGATTCCTTTGCAGGACTTGTGAAGGAAGTCACTTTACTCGTTTGTGTCCTTTTACTGCTGGGATACCAGAAGTGTGGGGCTCACCTAAGGGCCCTTCAGGTTCTAAGGCATCTATGGTTTCACAACACTATGCTCCTTCTTTGGTTGATACAACAGTCATGCAGATGCAATCTTTAGCTGACACCCCTTTTTCTTTAGGGGTTGATGCGTCTCTTGACCTTGTTGTCTCACATCATGTTCAACCTGTGATCGTGTCGATGCAATCTTCGACCGACACCTCTATTATGTTTGGGGGTTATACACCTCTTGACCTTGTTGTCTCGCATCTTGTTCAACCAACGGTCATGTCGATGCAATCTTCGACCAACAACACTCATGTTTTTTGGGGTGATGCACTTCTTGACCTTATTGTCTCACATCCTATTCAACCAATGGTTGAAGAAGTGGTCGTATCAATGCAATCTTCGATCGACCCCACTCTTCTCTTGGAGAGTGACAAGTCTAAGGAAGTGGTCGCGCCAATGCAATTGTTGGTCGATCCTGTGGTTCTGGTTCTATACCTTCTATGCCATGTCCTTAGCATTTCTAGTACCTCACCTTCTGAATAGGAGAGAGTTTTACTATTTCTGAGTTCTCTCCCTCCAAGTCTTGATGAGGTTCCCTTTTATTGGGATGGTCTTGCGGGGTATCCAATGCTTCCACCTATGTCTTTTCTAGGAAGAGACGTTATTCGATATATCACGGAGACGATATACTCCACTAGTGCTTTATCCTCCTCGACTTGGAGAGCTTTGGGTTTTCCCAAGCCTATGTCAGATATTTGTAAGACACTGACATTTCACAGAAGCTCTACACAGGAGCCTTGGCCTCCCCCGTGACTTGTCGCCTAGAATCTCCCAAATGAGTCTTAATTAAGCTATTTTTCGACTCGTCTAAAAACCGAAAATATCGTCGAGTGATTTGTCCCTTTCACACTCGTTAAAAATTTGAAAGATCGTGAGTCTTAGTTAAGCTCTTATCCGACTCGCTATCAAAAATAGAAAAGATTGTCGAGTGAACTTGTCTTTTTCACACTCGTAAATTGGATTTGAAAAGACTTCTATTTGGCACAAGTTTACCCCTTTTTCACACCAAGTAGACTAAAAGATATAAAAAAATGACATTTTTTGGCATTAAGTTGTGATTTCATCTCATGCCCTTGCTTGCAGTATTGAGCCTTTCACCGGTTCTGAGGATTATGGGTTCTGAAGATTATAAGTCAATTGCTGGATTTGCCCATAAGGTGGATAGTGTTATAGCAATATTTGTCTCACCATTGCTATCTTGCACAGAGGGCCTTTTTCCATTTCCCTATGCAGACTTATCAACCCCTTTTTGATAAGTCCAGAGCCAAAAACATATATTTTTCCACATATATGCTCCCTAACTGTTGTGCAAGATACGTATACACTTGATGCTCCACTACAGCTCGCGTATATCAAGATTTGTGCCAGAAAATAAAAAATGAGGTCGGGTTTACATGTCACGACAGAAGATCTCTGATCTTTGGCCTTCCATATACTGGAAACGTTCTGACTCAGCGCTTCAGTTGCATTCTGGAGGCTATAAGAGCACAATTTCGAGCTATGGAAAACGAGAGAGAAAGCATTCAACTTTGAGAGAAAAGTTACTCTGGAGAAATTACTTCATATTGAGTCTGTATCCCTTTGTCCCTCAAGTCTGAACACAATGTTCAGCCCCCAAGCTCTTCCCTTATTGTCAAGAGAATCTCTTTATCTCTTTCCTATGAGCTTGCCTTTGGTGGAGTATTGAAGTGGTGGAGACCCAATTGGAAGGAACTTGGTTTCTTGGTTTCGAACCGTGCCGACACGGAAGTCTGTAATGTTGATACTTCTATTGATCAATTATTAATAGAAAAACTCATTTCCCGTCCAATCAATATCTTGTGAATATACGATTATCATCCATGGGCATGTTTGTAATGTTTATTAATGGATTGTGCTATCTGATGTGCTAACTCATTTTATATATTGTCACTATATACTTGCATCACTTGTTTGTTGAGAAATTCTTGCAAGTGTAAGGCTTTGGGTCAAAGTGCTCAATGGTGGAACGACATCAAATGATTGGATCGAGGTAGGCTTCTTCCTCGTATTGCACATTAGTTTATATAGCACATGTTGGAATTGAGTTGATTTCTGCAGTCATACCTGTCTTTTGTGGTTTACCCTTGGCCATAGAGAGTTTTTCCCTTGTAACAGATAGACATTTTTTCCATAAGGAGGATAAGGTTGTTGTTGTCCTTGAGGATGTTGCCCCCCAGGGAATAGTGCATTTCCCGAAAAAGGAATGTGCCAAGGATTTGGTGTCACATTTTGTCCATATGACAGGTTAGGGATTCCAGTCTTAGATTGCCCCCCAAGCTGAGATTGTGTCCTCATTTGAGTTTGACTCCCAAATGGAGGTTTCCCCCCAACGTGAGGTTGAGTGCCCAGAGGGATCTAGAAACTAGAAAATGAATGAACGGAGACTCCAACCGGATTAGAGCCACCAAGACCGGTTCCTCCAAACAAAGGTGTAGGGATAGAACCTCTGGGTGTAACCTAAGTAGTGTTGGTAATGGAAGGATTCAAATCTCCGTACCTAAGTGGAACTGACGTATTTGGTCTAAGTGGTGTTCCAATCGAAGCCTGGGATGGTGTCACATTTCCGGTGGGGATTGTAGCAACATGCAGGACCATAGTGGAATGGGCCATCTGGATACTAGGGTTCGAGTGAGAACCAATCAACAATTGGTCTGCAACGGTGATGACATTATTGGTTGTACCATTGAAGTGATTTAAAGGTATCGTATAACTAACAGACGTCTCGGGCACTTGCGATGCCATGGGTCGATCGAGACTCGCTCCTAGGTTACCGTATAGATCACGGACTGTCAAAGGGACAGAACCAAAACTAGAGGTTCCAACAGTATGAGTCAGGGTCCTAAATGATTCACTTTGGAAAAAGGGATCCTCTACTCCAGATCATGCGTGAGGTCTGGTGGATACCTCAATTTCCTCAATAACAACAACCTATCCAAACGAGTTCACCCGCAGAAGATGCAGTTCTCCAAAGAAAGCTTCCAAAGAATCGAAAACAATTCGGAACTGTTCTAGAGAGTGTGTGCTTCCAACCTCATAGCCTAGTTCATTATGAGCCTCAGGAGGGCCTTCTGAAGAGTTGGGAAGAAAAGGTAGATAACTCTCGGGATCTTCCGAGGGTAACCCTTGCATCCTACGCGAACGGCGAAGGTCGATGTTGCTTGAGCTAAGTAACGAACGAAAAAATAAATCTGTGGCCGACTAACGTAAAAGAAACAGCATACACTGAAAATCTAGGAATCAAACCAAGCAAACAAAACCTTCTCTCGATGATCGTACTAGTTGGTGATGAAATCCAACATCGTGTTATCAAGTCAAGAACGGGCTAGGATATAAGCGGGTCGAACAGTGACAATGGCGGCCTGCTTAACGGACTTACGCCTTGGTGCAAGCTTCCACGTTGTAATTGTGGATTTACCCTCCAAGGAGCACGAGTGAGTTTGACCAACGTCTGTTCCAGGTACAGTGAGACTTCCCTTCACCATCACCTTGTGTAAGAACCTAAAGATTATGGCTACTAAGGACACCAACTCGCAGTTAGCCCCTGGGCGGGTACAGTCGACAGTCCAATCCAAACGTATGGGTAGGATAACAAGTCCGAAATCCTTCGAGAGAACTCAAGACAAGTGGACCGGTAGAACTAGCACCCCAAACGGATTCGAAATTCACGAAGCACCGAAACCAAATGAAAACAATTGAACCTCAAGAAGAACCCCCAATATATGATATGACTACTATGAACGGTTGAACCATGGAGGGATAATCTCTGTAACTCTCTCGAACTCAACCTCGTGCGTAACCCCTGTGTGAGAGGGGGATCCCAGAAAGCCTATATGACAATTGGATTTGCTCTCCATATCGTAAGATGCTAATGTTTGTTTTGAATACTTTGGAGAGTTGTACTCACAGCCTAATCCAAAGTGTTAATCCTAGTCTAATGTTGGTGGAAGATTCTAAAAACAAAAAGCTCTAGATCAATTTTAATTAGCGTTAATTTTGCAGCTGTTGTTTACTCAGGGGTGTACGAAAGTGAAACTTGATGGCATAATGACTCAATTCCCAAAAAATGCATAAGAAATGATAAACAGTATTTTCTTTCATTGAATGTTTATTTAAGGAAAGGAGAAAAATGTTTGTTTCACTGTCAAACACTAAGATGCAGTATCCTCAATCAATTTTTTCTCAATCAAATCCAGTATAATGCTAAAAATTTCATAGAATTTTGTTCTAAAATCCAAAAATAATCATCAAAATGTATCATTTTTCTTTATGTGCGAATGATAATCAATCTAATGTAAAGCTTCCTATGTCGTTCAGACTTTAAGATCAATGAGATTTAGACAATCAGAAGCAAACTTCACACAAACAAAAACACATTGTCGTCATGATTAAACAAGAAAGACAAAGATAACGAAACTTGCAAAAAGAAAACCAAAAACTCAAAAAGAAGGGAAAAGGCTTGGACAAGATAACCTCAAAGATCAAAAGGAATGGTGCATAGACCTTTGAATTTCCTTACAAAAGCTTTCACTCAATCAAATAAATGAGAGGAAAACAGTAAGTTAACTATAAATCGTCAAAGATAAAGAGTGACTTCAAGGTAAGGAAAAAATATCAAAATTCCAAACAAAAGGTGAACAATTCTCAGAAATCAAATTGTTGAAGGCCAAGACAAAGATGTATAGAGGTTGTAAGGACTCTGAGTAAGTGCAAACAGCAAGAAAATGAATTCAAAGATTAATCTCCTACAATATTTTAACAGAAAAGGGGCAGTGCTCTGGTGTCAAAGGCACCAGAGTGTTACAACGCTCTGTGTAAGCTAGGCAGGGAGCGCCAACTCTCTGGTAGAAGAGGCAGGGGAGCGTTGACCACTAAAAATTTAGAAAAATGCCCAAAAATCCAAAAATTCAAGCAAACTCAGAAACTCAAAGTGTATGAGATGAGGTACAGAGCCAATCAACACATCTCTAAGAATCAGAGACACAGTATGAAAAAGGTCAAAGATGAGCAAAGGCCAAAACAAGACCTAGGAAAGGAATCAAAAATCAAAGTTCCTCCCCAATGGAGTCCCCAATTTCTGTTACGAGAGAATCCCCCTGCGAACAAGTGGATTTCCTCTTGGATACTAGACCCCTATGACCAAGATAGAAAAGTGTTATTATGGACACTGACATTCATTTTCATGAAGCTAAACTATTCAAAGAAGAAGAAGGAAGAAGGGTAAATACCTTTTACCGATGTTTGTCCTTGCTCGATCCAGGCTAATCTTGATCTCCAAGTTCTTCAGAAGGTCCTACAATACAATGAGAAACAACAACGAGACATACTTCCTACTCTACCATGATTAGCTTCATAATGGATCTATAACACAAACAAGTTCATGAGACGTACACAAACTTTAAAAAAAACAGGCCAAGCATAGATTTATATTAATGAAAACAAAGTGAAATGCTTACAGCCATAGATGTAGGTGCAACAACTTCACCAAGCTCTCTTTGTCTAGACCCTTGCTCAAATAATCCACACACATAATGATGATGCTTCAATGATATCTCCCTTATGAGATCATAAGTTTGATGCTTTACAAATGTCTCCCCTTTCACCATGAGGAGGCATGATCCCTATATAGCCTTGGAGAGGCCTAACCACTTAAGAGATTTTTGGAATAAGTTGAGGATTTTTATCCTTTAGTTGTGGATCTTCCCTAAGATCGAGCCTTGAGCTCATATCTGAATCCAACCAACTCCAGATATGAAGGGATTCTTTCATGATTTCTCTCAACAATCCAAAAATTCGCTCAAAAAAGGCCAGTGCTCTCTCAGAATGGGGCACAGAGCATTGGAATGCTCCCCCCAAAAGAGATCACAGAGCGTTGGCACTCCCTGACAGTGTATAGGGGAGCACTGCCTTCCAAAATTGACTTTTTTTAGTGGTTGTTTCTATGGAAAAAGACTTGTACTCTCTGTCAAATGATTTCTCCTCTTTAAAACCAATCTTTTGAGGTGTCTCTTGAGTGTTCTTGATAATGTCGTCCGAGACACGACATAGGCAACATGACAGTATGATTTTGCGACACTAGCGACATTGGTAATGAAGACACTAGGCCATCATCCTAATGAGTAATTTTGATGTGTAACAGCTGGATGACAAGACTCCACGAGAGTTATGGACTGGTAAGAAGCCTTCTCTCACACATCTCAAGGTATTTGGTTGTGAGGCATATGTTCATGTTCCAAAGCAAAACAAGAGTAAGCTAGATAAGAAGGCTAAAAAGTGTATCTTTATTGAGTATAAATATGGTCTCAAAGGTTATAAGCTTTGGAACCCAAAAACTAAGAAGGTGGTGTATAGCCGAGATGTGGTATTTAGAGAACTGAAGGATGTTGTTAAATAGGTAGTCCTACCAAGTAAGGAAGAACCAGAGAAAATAGAGCTTTATTTAAAGGATGATGAATCAGACTCTACAAAAGAACAAGAATCGGAAGAAGAAGATCATCATACTCCAGTATTGAGGAGATCAGTTCGAGAAAGAAGGATACCGGAAAGGTATACTCCATCTGGTTTCCGTTCAAATTTTTCTTTGTCTATTACTGATGATGATCCTAGAACTGTCAGGGAGGTAGTGGATTCAGAGGATGGAAATCTCTAGAAAAAACCCATGGATGAATAAATGGCAGCCTTGGCAACAAATGCATATTTAAAAAGAAGTTGAATGTAGAAGGAAAAGTAGAGAAATACAAAGCTCGGTTAGTAGCGAAGGATTATTCTCAGGTTAAGGGAATTGATTTTAGTGAGATTTTTTCTCATGTTGCCAAGTTAACTTCTATAAGATTTATGTTATTTGTTGTTGTTGCATTTGATTTTGAAATAGAACATATGGATGTGAAGACAGCATTCCTACATGGGGATCCGGAAGAAGAAATCTATATGAAGCAGCTAGAAGGATTTGTTGTGAAAGGAAAAAGAGAGTTGGTATGCAAGCTAAAAAAACCTCTATGTGGTTTAAAACAATCACCAAGGATGTGGTATCAAAATTTTGATACTTATATGTTAGGACTTAGCTTCACAAGAAACAAAGACGATCATTGTGGGTATTTTAAATTAATTGGTGATCATTTGATTTATTTGATCTTGTATGTGGATGACATGTTGCTAATAGGAAACAACAAGGAGATTATTCAGGAGGTGAAAACTCAGTTGTCCTCTAAATTTGACATGAAATATCTTGGTGCTTCAAATTTCATTTTGGGCATGGAAATTAAAAGAGATCGGAAAAAAAAAAAAAAAACTCTGGTTAAATCAAAGAAAATATGTCGAGACAATATTGCAGAGGTTTAATATGCAAGAATGTAAACCGATCAAGGTTCATATTCTTGTTGGTGTAAAGTTATTTGTGGATCAGTGTCCCAAGACACAGGAAGAGGAGGAGGACATGTCTCATGTTCCATACGCGAATGTTGTTGGCAGTTTGATGTATGCAATGGTCTATACTAGACCGGACATTGCACACACAGTGGGAGTTCTGAGCAGGTATATGTCAAAACCAGAGAAGGAGCATTAAACAGCAGTAAAAAGGGTTTTCAGGTATTTGTGTGGCATTGCTAGCTATGGATTGTGCTACCAAGGAAGACCAGGATTGGACAAAGTGTTGGAAATACATGGCTTTGTGGATGCAAACTGAGATGGAGATCTAGATTGTAAGAGATCTACAAGTGGGTATGTGTTTAACCTGTTTGGAGGAGCAATAAGTTGGATGAGAAAAAGACAAGTTGTAATAACACTTTCAACTACAGAAGTTGAATACATGGTAGCCACTCATACAAGTAAGGAAGCAATATGGTTACAAATATTGGGTTGGTACAACAAGTTGTAAGGATAAATTTTGACAGTCAGAGTGCAATTTTTCTGGCGAAGAACCTAGCTTATCATTCAAAGACAAAACATATTGATATTCAATATCACTTTGTGAGAGAAATTGTTGAAGAAAAGAAAGTGTTGATGATGAAAGTGGACACTTTGAAGAATGTTGCAGATTCATTAACAAAATCTGTGAGCACTGAGAAGTTCTCTTGGTGTAGAGGATCCATGGACATTATTGTTCTGGATTGTTGACTATGTAACCTTGTAACCCCCTGTATGCAAACAAAACAACAAGTGAGAGAATGTTGGGTATATGTTATATTCTTTGCACAAGTAGTAATGTCAGAAAACGTGTCGCATTTTTGCCTCGTTTTTCATGTTACCTCAATTTTTGTGTCTAATGTTGGGCGATTTTTCGGCACGTGGTTTTTGTCGATGGTTTTCTATTTCCAGTTAAGGAATTAGGTTTGTTGACTAATCCAAGTCATTGGGTTAGGGTTTTGGTTGTCATTGGCTCCTATATGTATATTGTATTGTAAACAATGTATTACATATGAATGAATATAGAATATGTTAGTTTTCCCAGTTTGGGTTTCTAGGGGAAAAATCTGTGTAATGTTTTTATTTTCCGTTGTATCTTTTCTGTTCTTTTACTGAAAATTTGTTTGCAGTAAATATTGTACAAAGTTAAAATCTACAATTATGTTGGAGTTAACCTTGAGAGGGATAAATATTTTATTGATGTTAGGTTAAGATCTATGTTTCCCTTCTATTGTTATGATTGGAAACACATAATCCCATAAGAGATGCAAACTCCAAATCCTTGCTTCAATTATCATGAAAAGTGTTCAACCCTAAATTGTCTAACATTTTGTTTTAAGTCTATGGTGAAATCGACTTAAGAGTGTTGAGTGTTTCCTTGCTTCAGTTGTTGTCTTAAGGACCCTAGTTGTTGTCTTAAGGACCTTACCTAGGGTAGATCTTCAAGACTCTAAAAGTACATTGGTTGGGAGAAAAATATTTCACATAAGAGCATTTCCCCAACAATTGCATTGAGTAATACTTGGAACATAATGTGGAGAAAAATTTAGAGCTCAACATCTACCACATGAATACATTCATTTTTGTCTTAATACAATGCTTATTATTTAAAGTGGAACCCTAATATCTCCTAACCCAATAAGAGTATCATTTCTAAATAACTTTTTGGATTCAATTTCAAATTTTTTTTTAATTCCAACATTTTTTTTTAATAACATAAACTTCTTAATGTGTAAACAATGGTTATCTACTTCTTTGTTATCTCTCGTGTTTCTTTTCATGTGTTTATATCATATTTTCCCTTTTGAAATAATGTTTTAAAATTCATCAATTGGTTTTCTATTCCTTTGGTTTTCATATCACCTTCCACGCAAATACATTCAAGTTTTCTAAGTGTCCTAATACAATGTTTGTCATTAAAGATGGATCCCAAATATGTCCTAACCCAACAGGAAGATCATTTCTAAATAACTTTTTAGATTTAATTTTATAATTTTTTTAATTCAACATATTTTTGAAAATAATATAAACTTCTAAAGTGTAAACAATGGTTTTATATTTCTTTGTTGTCTCTTGTGTTTCTTTTCATGTGTTTATATCATATTTACCTTTGAAAATAATTTTTTAAACCTCATTAATTTTTTTTCTTCTCCTTTGTTGTTTCTCATGTGTTTATATCATATTTTCCTTTTTTAAATAATTTTCTAAGCCTCATGTTGATCAATAATATTTCCTCAATGTCAAAAACCATACAAAAAAATTATAAAATAATTCCAATGTATTAAGTTAAACCATTTAACTTAAGTGGAAAGTTAAACCTCTCATTGAATTGCATGTTTTTATAATTATTATTTTGTTTGTATCTACTCCCTTTGTATACAAAACAACTTATCGTGAATTAAGAGAAGAAAATAGGTTTGTTCACTTTAAATTTTTTAAGTTAATAGCAACCTTCTATGTGACATTAGTTTCTAAGTAACTAGGACATATATGACGTTGAAGTGAACTCGCTAATATGAAATCCAAAATACATAAAAACAACTTATAAGAAGAAATTAAGTTTGTTCACTTTCAATTCACTTTATATGTGACATGTAATATGTTATAACATATGACATGAGTTTATAAGTAACTAGGAATTATATGATGTTGAAGTGAACTCATTTAATATACAAAATATATAAAGTATATTACATATGCTTTTATAAGAATTGCATGATATTCTTTTAAAAAAAAAAAATTAAAGATGAACTGTTATATATAAAAATATACATATACATATATAGAATTGTTACAATACATACACCTATAACACATTTATAAAGAACTTTGATAATCGTTGTCAATGTAAAGGCCTTCCACCACATTCCATTACAAAGTAAGAAAAACACATGCATTAAGTAAGATATTTTTTTCAATTATACCAAACATCAAGAATTTATCAATTAAAATCTTCAAAAAAGGTTGAAAGATATAAGAATTTTCAAAAATGATTATACATGGACGGAAGATACTAGAATTCTCAAAAATGATTGTGTAAGGTTGCACATTTACTTTATATACATCAAAATTTAGTTGACTTTTCAAATATACAATATCAACGATGTTTAATATCAAAGTGTATGTTTATTATAAAAGTGTATGTTTATTATAAGGTGGTGTATTTTCTCTTATTAATATGGACAGTGAGAGTAACCTCAAATTGTTCACAATCAACTTGTATTTCTAGTTTTTAATTTGAGTAATTTGAATAAAATATTTAATAAATCACAATGTTGAGGTATGGTCCATATGGACAGTGAGAGTAACCTCAAATTGTTCATAATTAACTTGTATTTCTAGTTTTTAATTTGAGTAATTTAAATAAAATATTTAACAAATCACAATGCTAAAGGTATGATCCAAATAAGATATTGTGTTTAAAAATAAGATATTGTGTTTAATCAAATGAGTATATTACGATTTAATGAGGAAAAGATTATGAATAATCAAGTAAATTTATTATGATTTATCTCAATCTCAAAAGTGAAGCTAATTTAAGTAAATTTTCAAAATGAATAAAATGTCTTGGTAATATAAAGATTACAATGAATATTATACCATAAGCAAAATACTAGGATCAAGATTGTTACAATGAATATTAGACCATAAGCAAAATACTAGGATTAAGAAAATACTAGGATCAAGATTGTTACAATGAATATTAGACCATAAGCAAAATACTAGGATCAAGATTGTTACAATGAATATTAGACCAGAAGCAAAATATTGACCTTGTGATGATGAATAGAGGTGGAATGCACTTACAATTTACATAAAAGTACAATCAAACATAAGTATATTTAGTTTACGATTAGACAAATATGCACTTTAATAATATAAAATACTAAACAATGATGCGATTAAACGTGACAGTGCATTTATACATTCATAGATATACTATTTGTAATTGGTTTTGTCACAACTATGCGAAAAATACTAAACACGAAAGATACACTAAATTTATGATTTACAACAATGCACTTAAATAACATAAAAGACTAGACAATTATGCAACTAGAAATGTTAATTTATGATTAGACAACCATGCATTTAAATAAATAACACAAGAGTAGACAATTACGCAACCAGACATGACAAATACATTTGATTTAAGTGTCGTGGCAATAATTCATAAACAATTTCACAGCTGTGTGAAAAATATTAAACATAACAAATACCTTTAATTTATGATTAGATAGATTTGCACTTAAATAATTAAATAATACAAAGGACAGCCAATTATGTAACTAGACATGACAAATACATTTAATTTACAATTAGACAACTATGTGCTGAAATAACACACAAGATTAGACGATTACGCAACTAGACATAATAAATGTATTTAATTTAAATGATATGAATATGGCAATGATCCATAAATGATGACATCATTTCCCTTAGACTACTCTTATAATTCACATAAAGGTAATTCACATACGATGTTAACATTTTTTAGTTATTACTTCAATTATAATTATGCAACTAGACATGACATTTAATTTGTGATTAGACAACCATGCACTTAAATAACATAAAAAACTAGACAATTATGCAACTAGACATGACATTTAATTTATAATAGACAACAATGCATTTAAATAACACAAAAGAGTAGACAATTACACAACCAGACAAGACAAATACATTTAATTTAAGTGATATGGCAATATTCATAAACAATTTCACAACTATGTGAAAAATATTAGACATGACAAAGACATTTAATTTATGATTAGACAATTTTGCACTTATATAATACAACGGAGAGAACTAGACATGACAAATACATTTAATTTATAATTAGACAGCTATGCGCTGAAATAACACAAAATATTAAACAATTATGCAACAAGACATGACAAATGTATTTAATTTAAATGATATGGATATGGCAATGATCCATAAAAACGATGACATCATTTCCCTTAGACTACTCTTATAAAAGGGTTGTTTTCTCTTTTTTGGCTTAAGGTAATTCACACACAATGTTAACTTTTTTCTTTGGTTATTACTTCAATTACGCAACTAAATATGACATTTAATTTATGATTAGACAATCATGAATTAAATAACACATAAGACTAGACAAATACGCAACCAGACAATTTAAGTGACATGGTAATGATTCATAATCAATTTTACAATTATGTGAAAAATATTAGACATGACAAATACATTTAATTTAGGATTAGACAATTTTACACTTAAATAATACAAAGGCCAGACAATTATGTAATTAGACATAACAAATACATTTAATTTATAATTAGACAAATGCCAGACAATTATATAATTATACATGACAAATACATTTAATTTATAATTAAACAGCTATATGCTGAAATAACACAAAAGTTTAGACAATTATGCAACAAGACATGACAAATGTATTTAATTTAAATGATATGGATATGGCAATGATCCATAAACGATGTCATCATTTTCCTTGGACTATTCTTATAAAAGGGTTGTTTTCGTTTTGGTTGAAAGTAATTCACACACAATGTCAACTTTTATTTAGTTATTACATACCTTATTTACAAGGCAAAGTTATATCTTCCTTCTAATAAAAGGGAAGAATAAGTCATTTCTTGCCTCCATTCCACGTTAAGGTTATCTTTTTCTAAAATTTATTCTTGCATAATCAAAATGAATTCCTTTTTTTTAATTAACAATGTGATAAGTTAGAGGTTGCAAGTGCGTGGGGTGGGGCGGCTCATTCTCAATCTCAAAAGAAACCAAGAAAACACCTTTGAGTGGAGATTGGGTAGAGCTTCAAACAACCAAGCATGTGTTGGAGATTTGCAACTTTGGGCAGTCATTTTCCACAAAAAAGTACAAGAAGACCCACCTACACCATTACAGAACCCCTAGGAAGAAGTTGAAGACTTAGAAATAAGAAGTCGACCCCACAAGAATATAATAAAGTAATTGAAGACCCAGAAATAAGAAGTTGACCCCAGATTGGCGCCCAGATTAGTATAAATACAAGACTGACTCATTTCATTTGGACAGGGAGACAGCTCCTTCTGCAGTGCACAAAGGCAATTGCAGTTTCGGTTATGGTAAATTTCGTTATTTCTTGGTGTTGGTTATCTTGTAGAGTGTGCCACACTTGGAGAAGCTCTTGCTTGGTTTTTCTTGGTCATATTATTGAGGAGCTAGGTCTTGGTGATGCTAGCCTTGGGGATGATCTTCTTTGTATGGTATTTTGGCTATTGATGTTGATGAACTGGTAGTATCTTTCATTGAATTCTTCTAGAGAAATGTTGATGGATTTTCTCCCAAGTTTGGGTTTCCCAGGATAAACTCGTGTTCTTGTGTTGTGTTCTTGTATCTATTATGCATGGTTAATATTTCTAGATCTTATTATTTCCGGTATATTGTTATAGTTGAGATTTTCAGTGTATAGTTATTCTATGATAATTGTTGTATGAAAGTGAATCTTCTTATAATCAATAGGCAATAACTATCAAGAGTTGAGAATCATATAAAACACCAACATGGTGTCAGTGCTAGTTGAAATATTACCACTGCACAGTTTTTGTTTACCGCTGCAATTTGCCGCTACACAGACCTGAACTTGTCAAGCTCGTTGAGCAACTTATTGGAGGACGTTGAGTTTAATTTTTCCATAGATCATATTTCCCTAGCCTAGCGCACCTCCTGGTGGTCTCAGAATACAACTTGGTGAAAGTTGAAATTTCTCATTACAATTGTAGTTCACATTTACAATTGCAGTTGCAGTTGCCAGTTGCAATTGTCAGTTGCCAGTTGCCAGTTACAATTGCAGTTGCAGTTGTCAGTTGCAGTTTCAGTTTCCAGTGGCAAGTTGCTAGTTGCGCAAACCTTGAAATTAGAATACAAGTTGGATGGTGCTACAAATTTCATAGGTATACACTTGTATATAAGTTATATCATGAGGGTGTTTGCAGGAGATGTACACTTAGCAAAAAGGACATATATCCAAGCAGTGACAAAGGGATCCTAGATCTAGTACATTCTGAGAAATAGCACTACCTCCCTAGCAATTAAGACTCCATGTTTGCATATCAAGTTTGATATTTTTATATTGTTGCATCTTAAATAAATATTGTAACCAGGATAGTAGTCTTTAGAGTTCTATTATTGTTGAGTACCTTTTGCTATCAAATGTTTTTAGTGACACTTGAATATTGTTAGTACAATAATCATTATGTCAATGCTCATTGTTTAGTATAAATGATGCACTTGCTTACAAGATAGAATTGATCTCTTCTAGGAGATGTTCTTGGTTGTTGTCTTTATCTCGAGCAGGTTACTGTGGAAGTCACAAAACTAGGAAAGTGTTGCTCTTGTCTTTTGTTCTTGTTTTGTTTTGCGGAGGTTACCACGGAGGAATGATTGTTAGCAACACTGGAAAAGTGTTGTTCCTATTTCCCATTTTTTTTATTCTTGTTACTATTTCCTTATCATAAGAATATTGTTCTTGTCTGCTATTTTTTTTTTATTGTGCTTGTTTCGGGCGGGTCAGAAGTGATAGCTCTAAGAGGGGGCTATAGTGATAATTGCAGGAGGCAACAGATTAGATGGTCTCTAGTTTGAGGCATGGAGTTGTATACATGACAATATACATCCATATATCGAAGGAGAAGAAGATAAAGTTAGAACCTTTCAAAAAAAAGGATAATTTTGTGGGATACAGAGTGTGTTAGAGTTTAAGTTATTATTAGGTTTCTTTTCGATTCACTAGATAACCATAGCATAGATAGATCACTGAGAAAAACAAAATCACAAGAGACACATCATTTATCATGGGAAACCCTCATGGGGGAGAAAACCCAGTAAAAACTTCCTTAATATAGATAGCCAATATAATGCCAAGAGAATAAACCAAACACTATCGAAAGTCCTCTCCCAAGTAATGTGCCTCTCTCTCTCTTCCTTATCCTCCAACTGCAGCTCCAAACTTGCGCTCTGAATGATCAAGTGAATGAGCGAACAAATGAGGCGTTGGCCTCCTTTATTTATACAATCTGGCAGGTGTTGAAAGGAAGTGTCTTTTCACTGGCAGGGCCGACTTCTCATTCTGGGTGATTAGAACCACCTTAATTTATTCTGGGGGCCAACTTCTCATTTTGCATATTACAATTAGGGTTTGACCAATCCGCAAAAGGGGATTTGGTCATTTACAATGCCCGACAAGATCAATCCACAAAATGGGATTGATCTAATGAATAATACATCAATAATAAATAGAATACTATTTGCAGTTACAATATTTCAACACTCCCCCTTAACAAGAAGGGTATTCTACAACAACATCAGGTGAGAGAGAGAAGACAACATCATCAACAGCATCTGGAACATTGATTGGCATATCTATAAATCATCGGAAGTTTTTCTCATCATCAATAGCAGCAACAACACAGCACAAAGGCTGGAGCATCATCAACATCAGCACTAGGTTGAGATTATTCAGCACGAAGCTGGCTACACAATATCATCGGCACGAAGCTGGCTACACAATATCATCGGCACGAAGCTGGCATCACAGTATGAGACTAGCAACACAACATCATCAGCAAGAAGTTGGCATCACAGCACGAGGCTGGAAACACATCATCACAGCACAAGGCTAGCACACATCATCACAGAACAAGGCTGGCACATCATCATCACAACACGAGGTTGGTACACATCATCACAACACGAGGTTGGCACATCATCACAGCACGAGGCTGGCACACATCATCACAGCACAAGGCTAGCACATCATCACAGCACGAGGTTGGCACACATCAGCAACATGTTCCTCTGTGCTAACATATTGGAGCTTTATGGCTCCTCTCTGCACCATATCACGGATGTAATGATATCGGATCTCTATGTGTTTTGACTTGTCATGGAACACAAGGTTCTCTGTCATCTTTATGCAGCTATGGTTAACACATAGAATCATGGTTGCTTCCATCTCTAGATCAAATAGACCTGTCAACAACTTTCGAAGCCATATGGCTTCACAACTAGCAGAACAAGTAGCAATGTATTCTGCTTCTGTCGTGCTGAGAGCAATGTTTGATTGCATCATACTCTGCCATGAGATCATGGTTGACCCCGGACTGAAACAACATCCTGAAGTGTTCTTTCTGTTAGAGACACTTCCAGCCCAATCTGAATCAGTATAACCACTCAGTTTGATGTCGTGATCTCCATTATAACTGAGACCACAATATAATGTACCCTTAAGGTACCTCATCACATGTTTTACAGCAACCAGGTGAACACGTCTGGGTTCTACCAGAAACTGACTCAAGGTTTTCACAGCGAAACAGATACCTGGCCTGGTGTTCGTCAGATACATCAACGATCCAATGATCTGTCTATATAGTGTAGCATCAATCAATTCTAACGAAGAGTCAACCAGGAGCTTCAATTTTGTTTCCATGGGTGTATTCATGGACTTGCACTCCAACATATCAAAACTCTTCAATATTTCAACTGCATACTTCCCTTGGTTAAGGAAGATCCTCTCTGGGCTCTGTCATACCTCAAGACCTAAGAAATAGTGCATTAGGCCAAGGTCTTTCATCTCAAATTCTGCAGCGAGTTTCTTCTTACATTCAGTGATGAGATTTTATTCTCTAGTTAAGAATAAGTCATCCACATACAACAGCAATATAACAAGCTCATCATTCATAACCATGAAGTAAAGGTTAGAATCAGCTTTACTCTTGGTAAAGCCCAAGCTCGTCAGAGAACTATCAATCCTTCCATACCAAGCTCTAGGAGCTTGCTTCAATCCGTACAAAGCCTTCTTCAACTTGCACACATAAGTCTTCTTGTTTTCAACTTCAAATCCTTGAGGTTGTTCTATATACACTTCTTCTTCAATGACACCATTCAAGAAGGCAGTTTTCACGTCCATCTGGTGTAACTTCCACTTCATCTTAGCTGC
>ML783660.1:400436-450504 GCA_009831015.1 Picea engelmannii
TCTTCATAATCAATGCCTTCCTTTTGAGAAAAGCCACGAGCAACAAACCTTGCTTTATATTTCTCAATACTTCCATCAACAGTGTGTTTTATTTTGAAAATCCATTTGAAAGATACCACATCCTTACTCTTCAATCTGGAAACCATTTCCCATACATCGTTCTTTATGATGGATTGGTATTCTTATGTCAAGGCATTTGCCCATTCTTTCTTCTGAATGGATTCTTCAAAGCAGGTAGGTTCCTTCTCTAAGGGATCACACATCAAAGCCATATAACTGGAGAATGGCTTAGGTTTCTTCACTTGTCTCATGGTTCCTTCGCGAACACCATACTTCTCTCCATCTTGAATAAGTTATCTTGCCCAGGTTGGCTTTCTTTTGTGGGAGATTGTCATCTGGGGAGCTTCTTGAGATTCTACTATGTCATAGTCTTCTAGAATCTCCTCATCAGGGGAAGTTATGACTTCCCTCATTGGTTCTGCAACTCTGGGAGCTACAGGTTCCTCTTCATATACTTCTCCAAGCTGACATCTTCTTGATTTCTTGAGTGTTGCATCTTCATCAAAGGTTGCATCTCTGATGATCTCAATATGATGGTAACATGGTATATAAACTCTGAAGGCCTTGGAGACCTCACAATGTCCAACAAATATTTCCTTCTTTCCTGAAAGGTCCAACTTGGTTCTCTTCTCTTTTGGAATATGTACAAATACTGGGCAGCCAAATATTTTGAGATGGCTTACTTCTGGATTCTTTCCGGAGAACATCTCTTCTGGGGTCTTGAACCCAAGTGCACTATGGGACAATATGTTTTGTACATATACTGTTGTTTTTTTTGCTTCTGTCGATAAGCACATTGGAAGATCTTGATCATGGATCATGGTCTTCACTACTTCCATTATAGTTCTATTCTTTCTTTCTGCTACACCATTTTGTTGAGGATTGTGGGGAGTGGTGAGCTCCCTCTTGATCCCGACATCTTTGCAAAAATTTTGCAAACTCTTTTGAGGTGTATTCTCCTCCATTATCTGACCTGAGTATCTTGATCTTTCTTTCAGAAAGATTCTCTATTAAGGCTTTGAATTTCTTGAATTTACTGAACACTTCATCTTTTGATTTCAAAAAGTAAACCCGGGTTTTACGAGAATAGTCATCAATAAAAGATACATAGTATACATACCCACTGATGGAGGATGATGGCATTGGGCCACACACATCTGAGTGAATGAGCTCTAGGACTCCTTCTGCTTTATTGTCTCTCTTCGAAAAAGGGTTCTTGATGTTCTTTCCTTGTACACATCCATTGCACACACCTTCATGGTCAACCTTGAGTTCTAGTAGACATGTGATTGTCTTGCTTAGATAAGGTAATGCCTTGTAGTTGATGTGGGCTAATCTTCTATGCCAAAGTTCACATGGATTCTCAATGGAGTGGGCCATGGCTGCTTATGAGTGACCCTTTAGCTTATACAAGCCACCTTCTTCTTTTCCAATAACAATTGCTTCTTCCATGGTTTTTCCTTTGGCCCACATAAGAACTTCTCCATCTATGAAGGCAACTCTGAAGCCTTTCTTTTCTAAAGCTAAGATGGAGAGTAAGTTCTTTGTCAAACCTGGTACATATAGTACATCCTTCATCTTCATTGGGGTCCCTGAATTAAGTTTATAATTGGATTCTCCTACTCCCTTGATAGGGTATTGATAATCATCTCCAAGTGTAACTTTCTAAGAAAACTTATTTTCTGAAAGGAAAGAGAGAATGTCTCTTTGACCTGTCATGTGCTTGGAAGCACCACTATCAATGAGCCAAGTGTCTTCACTAGGTGATATTGATCCTGAGAGGGTCGAGATTAAGACATAGTCTTCAATTCGTTCTTTTATCATCTTTGTGGGTGGCTCTTCATCTTCAACTGCATGGGCATGATACCTCTTGTTTTTCTTCTTGTATTCTTCTCGTCTAACTGGACAATGTTTCGCAATATGTCCCATCTTGTCACAATGGTAACATTGGTAGGATGAGAAATATTTTTCTCTTCTTTGTCCTTTCTAAAACTTTTGGAATCTCCTTGATTGAGATTCTTTATGTATGAATTTGTTTTAGGGGTGAGACTCCTTATGAGTTTCTTTCTGGAAGTAAGACTTATTTCTTCCTCCTTTAGTGTGAGTAGCTAGGGCTTGATCTTCATCTCTTGATAGCAAAGCTTCTCGGTTAGCCTCTTGATCTTCTTGAATACATTCGTCCCAAAGACTGTCAAATTGTAGTTTCTCCTTTCTGGCACAAATAGTTTGGATGAATGCATCCCAAGGTCTTGTGAGACCATTAAGGGTTGTCATTATGAATTTGTCTTTGTCTATAGTATCTCCAATTGCTTCTAGTTGTTCTTTGAATTGTGATATTCTGGAGAAATATTCCTTGATTGTTTCTCCTTTCTGCATCCTTGTATTCTTCAATTGAGTTCTTAGATTCATCTTCCGATTTATGTTCTTCCCTTCATATACTCTGGTTAGGGCATCAAACATTTCTTTTGGAGTCTTCTTTGAAGACACTTGAGGAATCAAGTGATCTTTGATAAAATCTGCAATGATTCTGTTAGCCCTAATTGTGTCCTTTTGGTGTTTTGCTTTAGCTGCAGCATCGGCGGGTTATGGTACATCTTCTTTAATGAATCTTGTTAGGTCATTCTCTTCAAGAATGAGTCCAATCCTATACTTCCAGGCACGGAAGTTTTCCACACCTTCTAGCTTGTCAACAAGCTTAATGCTTGCAGACATCTTTTACCTGGAGCTAGGAAAATGACCAAAAAATGAAAGTGCTCAAAATTGAATTTTGAACTTACCAGGAGGTGAGCTTGGCTGAAGCGAGTAGTTTGGTGTGGTTAGATTTCATAAAATCCAACTTTTGCCCCTTCAAACTTGACCAGCAGATTTCTGGACTGTTGCTTATGGTTTTTTGGTACTTCTGGTTTCCTGGTACTGCTGAAAACTAGGGTTTCACTTTCCGGGAGATCTAACCACTGAAAAGGCGCGCTAAAGGTACCAAAGAGTTCCTTGAGCTAGGGTGCACTCTTCTAGATGGATTTTGGGTTGAAATTCATCTTCAATAAAAAGCACTAAATTTCATGTACCGCAATAGCGACATTTTTCTTCTTCTTGTGAAAGATTCTCTCTTCAGCGTAGCTCTGATACCATGTTAGAGTTTAAGCTATTATTAAGTTTCTTTTCAATTCACTAGATAACCATAGCATAGATAGGATCACTGAAAAAACACAATCACAAGAGACCAAGGATGATTTTAGGAGCTAAATTTCGCTCATGGGCTAATTTTCCATGGTTTTTCCAAAAATGAGATTCGCTATTTTAAAGCTGATTAGCCCAAATTCTATACCATAAAATGATTTTACCTTAAAAATCGCCAAAATTTTATAAAAACTATATAAAATACTTGAAAATTTGAATATTTTTACAAAATTATTGCCAAACATTTATAGTTGACATATGAAGGATTAATAAGATTCACCAAAGTTTCTACATTTTAAAATAAATTTCCATCCTTAAAATCATCCCTGCAAGAGACACATCATTTATCCTGGGAAACCTTCATGGGGGAGAAAACCCAACAAAAACTTCCTTAATATACATAGCCAATACAATGACAAGAGAATAAACCAGACACTACAGAAAGTCCTTTCCCAAGTAATGTGCCTCTCTCTCTCTTCCTTCTTCTCCAACTGCAGCTCCAAACTTGCGCTCTGGATAATCAAGTGATTGAGTGAACAAATGAGGCGTTGGCCTCCTTTATTTATACAATCTAGCAGGTGTTGAAAGGAAGTGTCTTTTCACTGGCAGGGCTGACTTCTCATTTTGGGTGATTAGAACCACCTTAATTTGTTCTGGGGGCCAACTTCTCATTTTGCATATTATAATTAGGGTTTGACCAATTTGCAAAAGGGGATTTGGTCATTTACAATGCCCGACATGATCAATCCATAAAAGGGGATTGATCTAATGAATAATACATCAATAATAAATAGAATAGTATTTGCAGTTACAATATTTCAACAGAGTGTTCCACATGGAAATTGACAGTGAGGAGAAAATGGCTCCACCAGTGGTGAGGAAGGTGGCCCCACTAAGTACCATCTCAGAATGAGCCTTCCGAGGGAGTCAACCCTCAAGATCTAGTAGGGAGGAGCAACCCCCCAGGACAATGCATAGGAGATCAGCAGATGCAGAGGGAGCAGATGGCTCCGGAGATTGTATAGACTCATAGGAAGTCAAACTTCAGAGGGAGCATGCAAACTCATAGTGAGTCTGATCTCAAAGAGAGTCAGTTGGCTCAGAGAGAGAGTCGATCATTCAGAGGGAGTTCCCCCCTCAGGTTCAGGTGGGAGAGAGACATCTTCCAAGACTGACAGAAGGGTGTCATGATTTGAGGAGGCTTCAAGGAGATGTGAGATATCATAGGAGGATACACTTGTTTCAGTAGATCTTGCTACAGTGACAGGGGAGGCAACCAATCAGGAGGATTGGGTATGGATTTTGTCTCAATCATAGAGGGAGCATCCAGTGAGGCAGACTGGACAGCGGGACTTACTCCATTGACAGAGGGAGTTGGCCTCAGAGTTCAAGATGGAGGATCCTAAATATATGTACTCTTGGGATTAGAGGTGTGATGAGATCAGGTGAGAGCTTCCTCATTCAGGGGAGACTGATGAGATTCGATATGATGGACTACAAGTCCATGACTACACCTATAATGACAAATCTGAAGAAGTTAAGTGATTCTGCTTCAGATTCAAATTTGGTGGATCCCACGATGTACAGGCAGTAGATTGGATCCTTCATGTACCCGATTAATGCCCTGCCAAATATTTGCTTTGTAGTGAGCACCCTGAGCCAGTATTTGGTTGAAGCGAAGGCAGTTCCAGTGGGTGGCAGTGAAGCATGGTATAGTTGGATATGATTTGTCTCTTGTGATGAAGTGAGGCTGCAGAGATATACAGATTTCGATTGAGCAAGGAGTGCAATAAACAGATTGAGCACCTCAGCGTGTTGCTTCAGCTTGGAATCGATGACGATTTCTGGGATAAGCTGGAAGCAGACTTTTGTAGTACTCAGTACAACAGAGACTAAGTATGTCACAGTGTGTGTCGCAAGTCGTGAAGTGGTGCAACTTTAGAGGCTTCTTGCATGACTTCATCTGAGACATGGTACAGAAGGGAGCAGTGAAGCTCTGGTACTTATCGACAGATGAGAAAATTGCAGATATCCTCCCGGAGTGGTCATGTTGATTTGGCTGAGGAGGATGATACACATGATTAGCCATGTTGATTTGGCTAGTGATGAGCTTTGATGCTTCAACATCAAGCAGACATTCTCTCAGATTGGTCATGCACGAGGTTATGCTAGTGCTTATATGACCAAGGGATAATGATTCATTCATTCACGGGGCTCTACTAGTGGTGAATGGCCCAGGTATGTTGATAACATCGGGTAGACGTTCTCCCAGATTGGTCATGCACGAGGCTATGCTAGTGTTCATATGACCAAGGGAGAATGATTTGTTCACTCACGGGACTCTGCTAGCAGTGAATGGCCCAGTTATGTTGATGTTCTCCAAGTTGGGGCAGACATTCTTCCTAGATTGGTCATGCACGAGAATATGCTAGTGTTGTTATGATCAAAGGAAAATGATTCACTCATCCACGGGGCTTTGCTAGTGGTGAGTGGCCCAGATAAGCATCAGGAGGACATTATCCCATATTGGTCATGCATGGGGCTATGTTAATGTTGATATGACCAAGGGTAATGATTCATTCACTCATGGGGCTCTGCTAGTGGTGAATGGCCTAAGTGTAGTTATTCTCCTATCAAGGAGTGGATGGACTCAATATGTGATCAGATGCATATTTCGAGATAGGATGCATGTGCGGAGATGGCACATCAGCATGGCTCATGAAGACAACCTTTCTATGACAGAAGAAATCCAAGTATGGAGAATGCCTCCCTCGTTGACAGGGAGTGTTGGAGATTTGCAACTTCGAGCAATGATTCTCCACAAGAAAGTACAAGAAGACCCATCTACACCATTACAGAACCCCCAGGAAGAAGTTGAAGACCCAAAAATAAGAATTCGGCCCCACAGGAAAATAATAAAGTAATTGAAGACCCAGAAATAAGAAGTTGACCCCAGACTGGCGCCCAGATTAGTATAAATACAACACCGACTCATTTCATTTGGACAGGCAGACAACTCCTTATGCAGTGCGCACAAGGCAGTTGTAGTAGGCTGATAAATTTCGTTATTTCTTGGTGTTGGTTATCTTGTAGAGTGCGCCACACTTGGAGAAGCTCTTGCTTGGTTTTTCTTGGTCATATTAGTGAGGACCTAGGTCTTGGTGATGCTAGTCTTGGGGAGGATCTTCTATGTATGGTATTTTGGCTATTGATGGTGATGTACTGGTAATATCTTGCACTGAATTCTTCTAGAGAAATGTTGATGGGTTTGCTCCCAAGTTTGGGTTTCCCAGGATAAACTCTTGTGTTCTTGTGTCTACTGTGCATGGTTAATATTTCTAAATCTTGTTATTTCTGCTACATTGTTATAATTGAGATTTTCAGTGTATAGTTATTCTATGATAATTAGTGTATGAAAGTGAATCTTGTTATAATCAATAGGCAATAACTATCAAGAGTTGAGAATCAAATAAAACACTAACATGGTGTAAGTGCTAGTTGAAATATTGCCACTGCAAAGTTTGTGTTTGTCGCTGCAATTTGTCGCTATACAGACCTTAACTTGTCAAGCTCGTTGAGCAACTTCTCTGAGGACGATGAGTTTAATTTTTCCATGGATCATCTTTCCCTAGCCTAGCGCACCTCCTAGTGGTCTCAAAATACAACTTGGTGAAAGTTGAAATTTCTCATTACAATTGCAATTGCCACTTACAGTTTCATTTTCCAGTCGCCAGTTGCTAGCTGCACAAACCTTGAGATTAGAACACAAGTTGGATGGTGCAACAAATTTCATAGGTACACACTTGTATATAAGTAATATCATGAGGGTGTTTGCAGGAGATGTACACTTAGCAAAAAGGGCATTTGTCCAAGCAATGACAAAGGGATCCTAGATCTAGTACATTCAGAGGAATAGTGCAACCTCCCTAGCAATTAAGACTCCATGTTTGCATATCAGGTTTGATATTTTTATATTGTTGCATCTAAAATAAATATTGTAACCAGGACAACAATATTTAGTGTTCTATTATTGTTGAGTACCTTTTGATATCGAATGTTCAGTGACACTTGAATATTGTTAGTACAATAATCATTATGTCAATGCTCATTGTTAAGTACAAATGATGCACTTGTTTGCAGGATAGAATTGATCTCTTCTAGGAGATGTTCTTGGTTGTTGTCTTTATCCCGGGCAGGTTATTGTGGAAGTCACAACACTAGAAAAGTGTTTCTCTTGTATTTTGTTCTTGTTTTGTTTCGAGGAGGTTACCACGAAGGAATGATTGGTAGCAACACTGGAAAAGTGTTGTTCCTATTTCCCATTTTTTTTTATTCTTGTTCATATTTCCTTATCATGTGAATATTGTTCTTGTCTGTTATTTTTTTGTTATTGCACTTGTTCCGAGCAAGTCACAAGTGATAGATCTAAGAGGGGGCTATAGTGACAATTGCAGGAGGCAACAGATTAGATGGTCTCTAGTTTGAGACATGGAGTTGTATACATGACAGTATACATCCATATATTAAAGTAAAAGAAGACAAAGTTAGAACCTTTCAAAAAGGAGGATACTTTTGTGGGATACAGAGTGTACATGGAGATTGACAGTGAGGAGCAGATGGCTCCACCAGTGGTGAGGCAGGTGGCCCCACCAAGTACCAACTCAAAAGGAGCCAAAGTTCAAAGGGAGTCAACCCTCTGGATCTAGTAGGGAGGAGCAACCCCCCAGGATAGTTCATAGGAGATCAGACTTCAAAGGAGATCTGCAAATGCAAAGGGAGCAGATGGCTCCGGAGAGCAGATGGCTCCACCAGTGGTGAGGCAGGTGGCCCCACCAAGTACCAACTCAAAAGGAGCCAAAGTTCAAAGGGAGTCAACCCTCTGGATCTAGTAGGGAGGAGCAACCCCCCAGGATAGTTCATAGGAGATCAGACTTCAAAGGAGATCTGCAAATGCAAAGGGAGCAGATGGCTCCGGAGATTGTATAGACTCAGAGGGAGTCAAGCTTCAGAGGAAGCATGCAAACTCGGAGTGAGCATGATCTCAAAGAGAGTCAGTTGGCTCAGAAAGATTCGGTCATTCGGAGGGGAGTTCCCCCCTCAGGTTCAGGTGGGAGAGAGACATCTTCCAAGACTGACAGACGAGTGTCTTGATTTGAGGAGGATTCAAGGAGATGTGAGATCTCCTAGGAGGATACACTTGTTTCAGTAGATCTTGCTACAGTAACAGAGGAGGCAACCAGTCATGAGCACTGGGTATGGATTTTGTCTCAATCATAGAGGGAGCAGTGAGTGAGGCAGACTGGACAGCAGGACTTACTCCAGTGACAGAGGGAGTTGGCCTCAGAGTTCGAGATGGAGGATCCTAGACATATGTACTCTTGGGATTAGAGGTGTGACAAGCTCAGATGAGATCTTCCTCATTCAGGGGACACTGATAAGATTTGATATGATGGACTACAAGTCCATGACTACACCTATGGTGACAAATCTGAAGAAGTTGAGTGATTTTGCTTCATATTAAAATTTGGTGGATCCCACGATGTACAGGCAGTAGATTGGATCCTTGATGTACCTGGTTAATGCCATGCCAGATATTTGTGTTGCAGTGAGCACCTCGAGCCAGTGTTTGGTTGAAGCCAAGGCAGTTCCAGTGGGTGGCAGCAAAGCATGGTACAGTTGGATATGATTTGTCTCAGGTGATGAAGTGAGGCTATAGAGATATACAGATTTTTATTGAGCAGGGAGTGCAGTAGACAGATTAAGCACCTCAAGGTGTTGCTTCAACTTGGAGTCAGTTATGATTTCCGGGATAAGTTGGAAGCAGACTTCTATATCACTCAGTACAGCAGAGATGGAGTCTGGCACAACGTGTGTCGCAAGTTGTGAAGTGGTGCAACATCATAAGCTTCTTGCAAGTTTTCATCCGAGACATGGTACAGAAGGGAGCAGTGAAGCTTCGGTACTTATCCACAGATGAGCAGATTGCAGATATCCTCTCAGAGTGGCCATGTTGATTTGGCTGAGGAGGGTGATACACAAGATTAGCCATGTTGACTCGGCTAGTAATCAGCTTTGATGCTTCAACATCGGGCAGACATTATCCTAGGTTGGTCATGCATGAGGCTATGCTAGTGCTGATGTGACCAAGGGAGAATGATTCATTCATGCACGGGGCTCTGCTAGTGGTGAATGGCCCAAGTATGTTGATAGCATCGAGCAGACGTTCTCCCAGATTGGTCATGCACGGGGCTATGCTAGTGTTGATATGACCAAGGGAGAATGATCCATTCTCTCACAGGACTCTGCTAGTGTTGGATGGCCCAAGTATGTTGATGTTCTCCAGGTTCAGGCAAATATTCATCCTAGATTGGTCATGCACAGGGCTATGCTAGTGTTGTTATGACCAAAGGAGAATGATTCACTCATCCACGGGGTTTTGCTAGTGGTGAGTGGCCCAGATAAGTATCAGGGGAACATTATCCCAGATTGGTCATGCACGGGGCTATGCTAATGTTGATATGAGCAAGGCTAATGATTCATTCACTCATGGGGCTCTGCTAGTGGTGAATGGCCTAGGTGTATTCATTTTCCTGTCAAGGAGTGGATGGACTCGAGATGCTATCACATGCATATTCTGGGATGGGATGCATGTACTAAGATGGCACATCAACATGGCTCATGAAGACATGCTTTCTATGACAGAAGAAATCCAAGTATGGAGAATACCTCCCTCGTTGAGAGGGAGTGTTGGAGATTTGCAACTTCGAGCAACCATTCTCCACAAGAAAGTACAAGACGACCCATCTACACCATTACATAACACCCAGGAATAAGTTAAAGACTAAGAAATAAGAAGTCAACCCCATAGAAAAATAATAAAGTAATTGAAGACCCAGAAATAAGAAGTTGACCCCAAACTGGCGCCCAGATTAGTATAAATACAAGACTGACTCATTTCATTTGGACAGGTAGACAGCTCCTTTTACAGTGCACACAAGGCAATTACAGTTGCAGTTCTGGTAAATTTCGTTATTTCTTGGTGTTGGTTATCTTGTAGAGTGCGCCACACTTGGAGAAGTTCTTGCTTGGTTTTCCTAGGTCATATTATTGAGGAGTTAGGTCTTGGTGATGCTAACCTTGGGGAGGATCTTCGTCGTATGGTATTTTGGCTATTGATGGTGATGTACTGGTAATATCTTGCACTGAATTCTTCTAGAGAAATGTTGATGGGTTTTCTCCCAAGTTTGGGTTTCCTAGGATAAACTCTTGTGTACTTGTGTCCACTATGCATGATTAATATTTATAGATCTTGTTATTTCCGCTACATTGTTATAGTTGAGATTTTCAATGTGTAGTTATTCTATGATAATTGTTGTATGAAAGTGAATCTTGTTATAATCAATAGGCAATACTATCAAGAGTTGAGAATCGTATAAAACACCAACATGGTGTCAGTGCCAATTAAAATATTGCCACTGCACGGTTTTTGTTTTTCGCTGCAATTTGCCGCTACACAGACCTGAACTTGTCAAGCTCGTTGAGCAACTTATTGGAGGACGCGGAGTTTAATTTTGCAATAGATCATCTTTCCCTAGCCTAGGGCACCTCCTAGTGGTCTCAGAATACAACTTGGTGAAAGTTTAAATTTCTCATTACAGTTGCAATTGCCAGTTGGTAGTTGCGCAAACCTAGAGATTAGAACACACGCTGGATGGTTCTACAAATTTCATAGGTACACACTTGTATATAAGTTATATCATGAGGGTGTTTGCAGGAGATGTACACTTAGCAAAAAGGGCATTTGTCCAAGCAATGCAAAGGGATCCTAGATCTAATACATTCGGAGGAATAGTGCAACCTCCCTAGCAATAAAGACTCCATGTTTGCATATCAGGGTTTATATTTTTATTTTGGTGCATCTTAAATAAATATTGTAACCATGACAACAGTGTTTAGAGTTCTATTACTGTTGAGTACCTTTTGCTATCAAATGTTTTTAGTGACACTTGAATATTGTTAATACAATAATCATTATGCCAATGCTCATTGTTTAGTACAAATGATGCACTTGTTTGCAAGATAGAATTGATCTCTTCTAGGAGATGTTCTTGGTTGTTGTCTTTATCCCGAGCAGGTTAGTGTGAAAGTCACAACACTAGAAAAGTGTTGCTCTTTTCTTTTGCTCTTGTTTTGTTTCAAGGAGGTTACCACGGAGGAATGATTGGTAGCAACATTGGAAAAGTGTTGTTGCTATTTCCCATTTTTTTATATTCTTGTTCCTATTTCCTTATCATAAGAATATTGTTCTTGTGTGTTATTTTTTTGTTATTACGCTTGTTCAGGGAAGGTCACAAGTGATAGCTCTGAGAGGAAGCTATAGTGACAATTGCAAGAGGAAACAGAATAGATGGTCTCTAGCTTGAGACATGGAGTTGTATACATGACAGTATACATCCATATAACGAAGGCGAAGAAGACAAAGTTAGAACCTTTCGAAAAGAAGTATACTTTTGTGGGATACAGAATGTTGCACATGGAGATTCACAGTGAGGAGCAAATTGATTCACCAGTGGTGAGGCAGGTGGCCCCACCAAGTACCAGCTCAAAAGGAGCCAGAGTTCAGAGGGAGTCAACCCTCAGGATATATTAGGGAGGAGCAACACCCAAGGACAATTCATAGGAGATCAGACTTCAGAGGAGATCAGCAAATGCAGAGGGAGCAAATGGCTCTGCAGATTCAGAGGGAGCATGCAGACTCGGTCTGAGCCTGATCTCAGAGAGAGTCGATCATTCAAAGGGAGTTCCCCTCTTAGGTTCAGGTGGGAGAGAGACATCTTCCAAGACTGACAAACGGGTGTCATGATTTGAGGAGGCTTCAAGGAGATGTGAGATATACTAGGAGGATACACTTGTTTCAATAGATCTTGCTTCAGTGACGAAAGAGGCAACCAGTAAGGAGGACTGGGTATGGATTTTTTCTCAATCATAGAGGGAGTTGTTGGTTGTGGAGCCTAATTATCTTCCTGATTCAGAGGTCTTTTGTTTTCAGCCATGTTTATACCCCATGAAGTATTTACACCCCAGAAGTATGTACACTCTTCCACGCGGGGGAGTGCAGAGGGGGGTAAATGTATATTGTAATTTCATTGTAAATTTGGACCATTCATTATAAGGTCGCAGATCTAACGGTAGAAATTATGTTAGGGTTTTTTGCCCTAGAAGGCAACCCTCTGTTATGAGGGAAATGTATTGCGGCTATGCATGATAGTGAATATTGTATTCTGAGATAGGATACTGTGAGAGAAAGAAGAGGAAGTTACAGCGGTTTTGTTGTAGGTTGTATCCCTTCATATGCTGGATAATAATAAAGGAAGGACCTGGCAATTTCTCTGGCGGACATAGCCCACACTAGGTGAACCACGTAAATCTGTGTCTCTATTGTATTGTGTATCTTATGTGTTTTGTTTCCGCATTTGTTTTATTTTATTGCTCCACGATCATGTTTTTCTAACAGGAGCAGCCAATGAGGCAGACTGGACGATGGGACCTACTCCATTGACAGAAGGAGTTGGCCTCAGAGTTCAAGATGGAGGATCCTAAACATATGTACTCTTGGGATTAGAGGTGTGACGAGATCAAATGAGATCTTCCTCATTCAAGGGATACTGATGAGATTTGATATGATGGACTACAAGTCCATGACTACACCTATGATGACAAATCTAAAGAGGCTAAGTGATTCTGCTTCAGATTCAAATTTGGTAGATCCCACGATGTACAGGAAGTAGATTGGTTCTTTGATGTCCTTGGTTAATGCCAGGCCAGATATTTGCTTTGCAGTGAGCACCCTGAGCCAATATTTGGTAAAAGCCTAGGCAATACCAGTGGGTGGCAGCGAAGCATGGTACAGTTGGATATGATTTATCTCATGTGATGAAGTGAGGCTACAGAGATATACAAAATCTGATTGAGCAGGGAGTGCAGTTGTAACACCCTGTTTCCCCCAAATTTGTAATTAATCCTAATATAGGAATTACCATGCTAAAGCATGATGAAAATGTGAATGTTTGATGTGAATGGACCTTATGAAGAAGGTCGATGAATGTAATAACATTACAAATTCATATTGCAGCACTGTTGAGAGGGGATGTGCTGAAAAAAAGACCACGATGGTAGTGGAAGGCACCTGGAAAGGTGACGTTAACTTCCACCGAGAATTAATACCGTATTTGGACTTCACTGGCCCGGAGAACCAAAAGCGGCTCGCTGGCCCCGAATTAAATGTCTCGCTGATATGCAGGCTGGTAGGTAGATGGCTTAATGAGGGATGGGAGGTGAACCGCCCATCCGTAGAGCCGTCGGGCCTGACCAGCGCGAGGGAAATCGCGCCACACGCAACCTCGCAAGAGGATAAGGCGTGGGGTGGAAGCGATTGGGGGTAGAGGCGAGGGGAATAAGAGAACTCTGGCAATATGCAGAGTGAGTGATAGCAGAGAGGAAGGAGAGTAACCTTCGCTCCTGGTCACTGGCAAACAAAGACGCAGTCTCACAGCATCGTGGTCTCAGCTCGGGGGTGGCTAGTGGTAAATCCGCTGGGAGTCGTTGAGCCTACGGTTGGGTGGAAACGAGCACCCCTCTCAACAGTTGCTTGACCCCTGGTGTTATTTCTGATAAGTGTTTTGCCTTTGGCATTTGAAATATATGTATTCTGATAATTATGCTCATAAGTTGTGAAACTGTGAATGATTTCATTATAAGAATGTCTGTATGGTATTTTGATCAGTACTAGTAGTTGTATATTTGTATGGAAAAACTATGTATGGCTTATGTCATCATGAATCGTTATTTATATGCGTACTGATCTAATTCAGACTTCACGTCTGGTTCTCGAGAGGACGATACCCTTATCTGCCTCAGATAGTACCCTGGGTGAACCTCCCCATAGAGATACCCTCCTTGAAAAGCCCATCAAGAACCAGGAAAGAGAATGTGAAGGCGTAAGGCCTTAGTAACCCTGCACAAGGAGGAACGATCCTCTTGAACACCCGAGATGACCACATAAGGGAGAAGTATCGAGTCGACGGACGAGGTCCCGTCGGGAGATCTGTGGTCACTCACGACTGTCATATCAGAGGAAGAAGCTGGAAGGTTAAGTACCTTATCTCTGATAGGTGTTGATCGATGGACAAGATTCCGTCGAGAAATCTGCGGTCACACCCAACCGTTAGATTGGTAGGAGAAAGTAGGGCATTAGACGCCTTACCACTTGGTTTCTCTGTGTCCTCGTGGGCAGCGAAGAAATCGGACCGAAGACCTCCAAGGTCCATGGGAGTATCTGGACCGTTGATTTTTCCACGTCCAAGGAGTCGTGGAAGAATGCACGGGTAGGAACCAATCTGAGTCGTCAAATCTCGGCTGGAAAACCCGACAGCCGTTGGATCTGTCAGGAGTTACCCGAGGGTTACGACCCCAGTGTATAGGGGCGAAAGCCCCGGAATAGATCTAAGTCGTCCGAATGACGGAGGCCACGTGTCGTAATATTACCCATTTCGGAAAATCGGGAGTCGCGGAATCGGGATTCCTGATGACGAGAGTTCAGGATTTTCCATGATGAAAACCCCGGGATAGATCTGAGTCGCCCGAATGACGGAGGCCACGTGTCGTAAGATTACCCATTTCGGGAAATCGGGAATCGCGGAATCGGGATTCCTGATGACGAGAGTTCAGGATTTTCCATGATGAAAACCCCGGGATAGATCTGAGTCGTCCGAATGACGAAGGCCACATGTCGTAAGATTACCCATTTCAAGAAATCGGGAATCACGGAATCGGGATTCCTGATGACGAGAGTTCGGGATTTTCCGCGATGAAAACCCTGGGATAGATTTGAGCCGTCAAATCTCGGCTGGAAAACCCGACAGCCGTTGGATCTGTAAGGAGTTACCCGAGGGTTACGACCCCAGTGTATAGGGGCGAAAGCCCCGAAATAAATCTAAGTTGTCCGAATGACGGAGGCCACGTGTCGTAAGATTACCCATTTCGAGAAATCGAGAATCGCAGAATCGGGAATCCTGATGACGAGAGATCGGGACTTTCCATGATGGAAATCCCAGGACAGATCTGGACCGTCCGATTTACGAAGGTTACGTGTCGAGAGATTAACCGCATCGGAAAACCAGGGATCTAGAATTTGGGAGTCCCGTGGTCGAGAGTTCGAACTCTCGTGATGATAAACCCCGATGAACGGACGAGATTCTTTCGGAGGATCTCAAGGTCTGTAACGACCGTTAGATGTGAGGAAGAGATGCCGACCTTAAGCCGGGGCGCGAATGCGCATTAAGATAAGTAACGAGCAGATCTGGACGGCCAGAGTCCACCCGCCCAGATCTACGACTGAGGTTTCATTCTGAAGCCCCCTTGTTGTTCTGCCTTTAGCGGTGGGGGGGGGNTTGATCAACGGTTCTCAGTTGAATTCCGGACCCCCCTTGTCATTCTGCCTTTAATGGGGGGGAGGGGTCCAGAATGGTATGGTGTGTAAAGTGGGGGCCCCTCCTGTCACGTCGACCACCGTGTCGCGTTTCCCTCTTTGCCACCTGTACTCCACTTAACCACGCGACGGGGCCCGTTCTCATTGGCGGTTCTCTAGCCTGTTGGGATCTGTTCCCATTGGCCATTCACTAGCCCTGTCGGGATTCGGTGGTTGCAGAGTCGAATGATTCGACACTCCTGTGGCGCCGAGACGCGAAATACCAAGAGGCGCCATGATTATTTGACCTGTGATCATGACCTATGATCACATGGGAGCCGACAGAGAAAGAGCTAGCTTACGCTAGGCCTCCATAGATATTTTTGGAGCTCTGAGTCTACAGGAAACAACAAAAAACTTTGATTTGGTAATGGGTATGTGACAGCAGTAGACAGATTGAGCACCTTAGGGTGTTGCTTCAGCTTGGAATCAATTACAATTTCCAAAATAAGTTGAAAGCAGACTTATGTAGCACTCAGTACAGCAGAGACAGAGTATGTCACAATCTGTGTCACAAGTCGTGAAGTGGTGCAACTTCAAAAGCTTATTGCAGGACTTCCTCCGATACATGGTACAGAAGGGAGCAGTGAAGCTCCGATACTTATTCACAGATGAGCAGATTGCAAATATCCTCCTGTAGTGTCCATGTTGATTTGGCTGAGGAGGATGATGCACAGGATTAGCCATGTTGATTTGGCTAGTGATGAGATTTGATGCTTCAACATCGGGCAAACATTCTCCCAGATTGGTCATGCACGAGGCTATGCTAGTGTTGATATTTCCAAAGGAGAATGATTCATTCACTCACGGGGCTTTGCTAGTGGTGAATGGCCACGGTATGTTGATAGCATCGAGCAAACGTTCTCCCAGATTGGTCATGCACGAGGCTATGTTGGTGCTAATATGACCAAGGGAGAATGATTCATTCACTCACGAGACTCTCTTAGTGGTGAATGGCCCAAGTATGTTGATGTTATCCAAGTTCGGGCAGACATTCATCCTAGATTGGTCATGCACGAGGCTATACTAGTGTTGTTATGGCCAAAGGAGAATGATTCACTCATCCACGAGGCTTTGTTAGTGGTGAGTGGCCCAGATAAGCATCAGGCGGACATTATCCCAGATTGGTCATGCATAGTGCTATGCTAGTGTTGATATGACTAAGGGTAATGATTCATTCACTCATGGGGCTCTACTTGATCCGGATTTTATGAGAGAACGAAATGAATACAGATTATTAACAGGTGCTTAACACAAAATAACAGAGATACAGTAACACTGGTTTTATATTCAATAACGAAATAAGATGAAACTGTAAAATGCAGCGGAAACAAGCTTGCTGGAATGGTGGCGGCTTATCTCTGAGAAGAGATGTGATGGCAGCGCGCATTCGCAAGAAGAAGGTTACAATGAGGCTCTGAAGGCCTTTTTACAATAAGCAAGAATGACAAAAACCCTGGACATCCAAAAACCTAACCCTAGGAGATGAAGCACCAAAAGTCATGTGGGCCCCGTTTGAGTAAGTTAGTACATCAACTTCCCAGGGTCGTAACTTTTGCATACAATCTCCGTTTTAGGCGTGTGATAGCCCGTTGGAAAGGTATCGTCGAGGAGATTCATTTTGAGGGCTCAATCATGCCTTCGAATATCATTGCGAAGCTTGATCCCGAAAAACCTTCATTTAGGCCCTCAAAATGGCCCCAAAAGTTAAAACTGCTAAAAATAGTAAATTGCCAAAATTGTCAGAAAACTGTTTTGAGCCAGTTGGAAAAGGTGGGTGGCCACCGATATCCATCTGAATCAATCCCCCCTCCTTATGAAGCAATGGTCTCCATTGCGTTGAGGTCCCCCATCAGATGAGGAAATCTCTGTTGAATTTGGCCCCGGGTGAGCCACTTGCCTTGGTGCAGGAGTTGCCCTGCTTTGACGACTCGATAAAGATGGATCATTTGTTGTCGAGTGCCCTTGATCTGTCTGTCCATAATCTGATCATTGGATGCCTGTTGTAGGCAGTCGGGGTTGAACTATGTTGGTGTCAGTTGTTTTGCTACTTCTGAGGTGTCCAATAATGGTGGGAAACAAGGGCGAAGGAGATCCACGTTGAACATTGGGTGCAGACCAAGGAAAGGAGGAATGTTGACCTCAAAAGAATTATCCCCCACGGCCTTGGTGATGGTGTACGGCCCATAACGGAGTGGGCGAAGCTTCCGATGGGGTCCTGTAAGACGTTCTTTCTGCAAGTACAACCAAACTTTGTCGCCCACTTGAAACTTATGCGGCACCCAATGTTGATCAAGGCATTGTTTGTACTTGTCATTGGACTTTTGTAGGATATCCTGAACCTGTTGGCGGATGTGCTGAATCCATTCAATGAACCGGGTGGCTTTGTCAGCTTCAGTTGGAGCAGGAGATGAGTCGGTCGAGGTGACCGCAAGGGGAAGTGCAACATCTATGGGTCCCAATGGTTGGAATCCCAACCCCACTTGAAAGGGGTTGTGGCCAGTTGAGCTGTGCAGGGCTCGGTTGTAGCTATGTTGGACATAGGGAAGACTCTCATCCCATGTGTGAGGGTGCTTTGAATTATACATGTGACGGATATGCACAATCATTCGATTTGCAACCTCGATTTGGCCATCTGTCTGGGGGTGGAAGGCCGTGGATTTGGTGAGCTTGGTGTCCAGCAGTGACCAGAGGCTCGACTAGAATGTGCTGAGAAATCGACTATCCCGATCTGAGACAATGGTTTGTGGGATTCCAAAATGTACCCAGACTCATTCAAAGAAGAGCTTGGCAGTGGCCTCTGCTATGATGCTTTTCTTGCAGGCAACCAGAATCGCCATCTTAGAAAAGCGATCAACAACCACAAAAACACAGTGATTTCCCTGCTTGGTGGACGGAAGGCCCAACATGTAGTCCATTGACATGAATTCCCATGGCCTGTCAGGAGTAGGAAGAGGGGTGTACAAGCCCTGTTTCTTAGTGGTTGGTTTGGCAATAGCGCAGGCAGTGCAAGACCTGATATACTTGTCGACCTCCTGTCGAAGTTTCGGCCAGTAGAAATGTTTCTATAGCATCGCCACTGTCTTTTCAACGCCAAAGTGTCCTGCCACCCAACTGTAGTGGGCTTCCCAGATCATCTTCGCTCGCTCGCTTGATGGAACACAGATATGGCCCAAACAACACAACAACCCATCCTGAAAATGGAAATTATCGACAACTGTGTTTGCACCCAACATTTGGTAGGTGGTGGCGAAGTCAGAGTCTATCTAGGTGGTGGCGAAGTCAGAGTCTATCTCATAGAATTGGGGCCATCCAGATGTCTCATGGCCGCAAGAGTCTAGCACCGTGGTGAGTGTCGCCACTGGCGGTCTGCTGAGGCAATTAGCGACGCGAATGGTGCTTCCTGTTTTATACTTGATGTTGAAGTGGAATTGCTGCAAGTATGTGGACCACTTTTGATGGCGATCATTCTGCAATTTTCCCTGTGTCTGCATGAACTGTAGTGGCTTATGATCAGTGTGGATGACTGTCTCCTTCCCAAGAATGTAATGTCTCCACTGGCAGCATGTTTGCACAATGGAGTACATTTCTTTGTCGTAAGTAGGGTACTTACGGACAGTATCTGACAGTGTCTCACTATGATAGGCCACGGGGTCGCCGTGCTGAGTGAGAACGACGCCCAAAGCATAGTCTGAAGCATCTGTCTCAATCTCAAAAGGATGTTGCAGGTCTGGTAGTGAAAGTACGAGGGCCGAGCACAAGCGCTGCTTCAAATCATCGAACGTTTGTTGTTAGGACCGACCCCACGCAAATTTTTCCTTACCACCACCCCTGTTTATTTGGCCGAGGGCCCATGCAATATGGGAGAAACCCAACACAAACCTGCGATAGAAATTGGCAAGGCCCAAGAAGCTCCAAAGCTCAGTGAGTGTTGTTGGGGCTGGCCAGTCACGGATGACTTGGATCTTCGCTGGATCCACATGTACGCCATGTTGATCAATGATGTAGCCCAGGTAATGGACCCTGTCCATGCCGAAGGAGCATTTTTCCAAGTTGGCGTATAGCTTGTGCTGCCGCAGGGTGTGCAGAACCTGTTGAATATGCTGCAAGTGTTAGGCCCAAATCTTGCTGTAAATTAGAATGTCATCCAAATACACCACTACAAAAGTATTGTGAATGGTCACAGGATATCGTCCATCATCCTCATGAAAGTGGCTGGAGCATTTGTCAAACCAAAGGGCATGACCAACCATTCAAAAATACCTTCCTTTGACTTGAAGGCGGTCTTCCATACATCTCTCTATTCTATCAGGACCTGGTGGTAGCCAGACTTCAGATCAATCTTACTGAAGTATTTGGCCCCCGTGAGTTGATCAAGGAGGTCATTGATTCGGGGAATCAGGTACCGGTTTCTGACTGTGATTTTATTCAGAGCCCGATAATCAATACAGAGTCGCCAGGTCCCATCTTTCTTCTGTACCAGCACGATTGAGCTCCCGCAAGGTGATGAGCTGGGGCAGATGTGCCCCTTGTGGAGCAGTTCTTGGATCTATTGCTTGATCTCCTCATTCTCTAACAAAGAGCGACGATAGACTAGCCCATTGGGTAGCGGTGCGTCAGGGGTCAGATCGATGGGGTGCTTCACCTAGCAGTGCAGAGGTACCCTTGTAGGTGAGGAGAAGATATCCGAGTATTCTTCCACGACCTTATCTACTTGCTTCTGCTATGTGGAGAGGTCGGCCACAGAGACCCTAGATGTGGTTGTGATCTTTCGCTTATTCTGAGAGCGAATCACGAAGAAGACAAACTTCCCCGTCTGAGAGATGACCTTCCTGCATTGCTTAGAAGAAATCAAGGAAATAGCACTAGGTGGGACTACCTCGAGTATCCTGTACAATTTCCTGTTCAATGTAATAATAACACTACGAGGCCTAGACTCATATGCAACATGACGTTTCCATAAATAAGGTTGGCCCAAAAGAACATCACAAACTTCGAGAGGAGCAACATCACACAATACCTCGTCTTTGAAGGGCTTGATGCCATACGACAGTCGGCACTGTTGACTAACGCGGAGATTGCTTCCTTGGCGGAGCCATCCAATGGTGTACGGATGTGGGTGCGACGTTGTTGGCAGGGCCAGCCGCTTGACGACCTCTGCTGAGATGAAGTTCTTCTGGCTACCACTATCAACGATGAAGTGCAGCGGGGTGCCTTTTACCCACATATGTGAATGGAAGAGGCGCTCTCCTTCTTCTGGCTCGTCTGGTTCACCAGGCTGGAGCTTGGTGGTAGCAACGGTGGCACTGGGTTCCGCGTCAATGATCTGTCTTCCCCTTTCTGGTTCGGTCTCGGAGTCATAATCTGCATCTTGATTCAGAGGCTTTCACTTCGGCCACCAGCGACTGCTTTGAGCAGCAGTCAACAGTGTTATGCCATGGGCTCTTATGGAAGTCGCACCACTTCCTGGTATCTTTCTTTGTCTTTCCGGTGTCCTTTGCTTGCGACTTGGACTAGTTGTCCTGATACTGTCCATCTTTGCTCTGTCCTTTGTTCGATGGGTTGGGACCGCCCTTTCCTGGCTTTTGTTGTGAGGGGTTCCCAGGCCCAAATTGTCGCGTCTTTTGTTTGAGCTTCTGCTCGATTTTGACGGCATATCGATAGGGCGCGCCCAAGGATGAGATGTCCAGAAATTTCATTTCAGTCTGGATGTATCTATGCAGAGCACCACGATACTTGAGCACCAGATGTCGCTCTGAATCTTTGATACCCAACTTGGTGTGCAAGGTATGGAAGATATTTGTGAAATCTGGCACTGCTTGGTCTCTTTCTTGCCGCAGTGTGATCCATTTGGTATACAGGTCGTCATAACTTTCGACAGGGTAGTATTGTTCCTTAATAGCATCCATGAAGGATTCCCAGGTGACCATGACTGAAAATAATGAGATTTCCTCTGTTTTCTTTTGCTCACAGAAAGTTTCCCACCAATCTTTGACATGGGGAACGGCTTTGAGGAGCGCAAAAGTAATCTTTTCTTTATTCGAAAAGTTATGGACATAAAAATACCCTTCTAGTGGATTCAACCACTTGTCTACAGCATCTGCGTCTATCTGACCTTCAAATATAGGAATATCAAAGTTTATTTGTACCTTGAAAGGGGCGACGCCTCCGTTCGAAGAAGATGTGTCGCTTGTCGGTGGTTGCCGAAGGATTTGCGCGAAACTATCCATCATCTCGTTCCTCTGTTGCATGAGGGCTTCCTCAATCAACAGTTTGAAAAGATCTCTTGTCCCGTCATCTTTCTTTTCTCCTGCCATGGGAGGTCGCTTGGGCGTGCGAGAACTTCTTTCCTCAAGAGAAACAAGCTCGAAACCCAACTCTTTGTACTCCGACCTCGTTGGGGACATGCATTAAGACGACAAGGAGCAGACCACTCTGATACCACTGATCCGGATTTTATGAGCAGAACGAAATAAATACAGATTATTAACAGGTGCTTAACACAAAATAACAGAGATACAGTAAAACTAGTTTTCTATTCAATAATGAAATAAGCTGAAACTGTAAAATGCAGCGGAAACAAGCTTGCTGGAATGGTGGAGGCTTATCTCTGAGAAGAGATGTGACGGCAGTGCGCATTCGCAAGAAAAAGGTTACAATGAGGCTCTGAAGGCCTTTTTACAATAAGCAAGAATGTCAAAAACCTTATACATCCAAAAATCTAACCCTAGGAGATGAAGCGCCAAAAGTCATGTGGGCCTTGCTTGGGTAAGTTAGTACATCAATTTCCCGAGGTCGTAACTTTTGCATACAATCTCCGTTTTAGGCGTGTGATAGCCCGTTGGAAAGGTATTATCGAGAAGATTCATTTTGGAGGCTCAATCATGCCTTCAGCTATCATTGAGAAGCTCGATCCCGAAAAACCTTCATTTAGGCCCTCAAAATGGCCCCGGAAGTTAAAACTGCTAAAAATAGTAAATTGTCAAAATTGTCAGAAAACTATTTTGAGCCAGTTGGAAAAGGTGGGTGGCCACCAATATCCATCTGGATCACTACTAGTGGTGAATGGCCTAGGTGTAGTCCTTCTCCTGTCAAGGAGTGGATGGACTCAAGATGTTATCACATGCATATTTTGGGATGGGATGTATGTGCAGAGATGGCACATCAACATGGCTCATGAAGACAACATTTATATGACAAAAGAAATCCAAGTATGAAGAATGCCTCCCTCATTGAAAGAGAGTGTTGGAGATTTGCAACTTTGAGCAATCATTCTCCACACAAAAAAGAACAAAACCCATCTACACCATTACAAAATCCCCAAGAAGAAGTTGAAGACCCAGAAATAAGAAGCCAACCCTAAACTAGCACCCAGATTAGTATAAATACAAGACTGACTCATTTCATTTGGACAGGCAGAAAACTCCTTCTGCAGTGCGCACAAGGCAGTTGCAACCATTGTTCTGGTAAATTTCGTTATTTCTTGGTTATGGTTATCTTGGAGAGAGCACCACACTTGGAGAAGCTCGCTCTTGGTTTTTCTTGGTCATATTATTGAGGAGCTAGGTCTTGGTGATGCTACCCTTCAGGAGGATCTTCTTTGTATGCTATTTTGGTTATTGATGGTGATGCATCGATAATATCTTGGATTGAATTCTTCTATAGAAAGGTTGTTGGGGTGTTCTCCCAAGTTTGGGTTTCCCAGGATAAACTCTTGTGTTCTTGTGTTGTGTTATTGTGTCTACTGTGCATTGTTAATATTTCTAGATCTTGTAATTTTCATTGCATTATTATAGTTATGATTTTCAGTGTATAGTTATTCTATGATAATTGTTGTATGAAAGTGAATCTTGTTATTAATCAATAGGCAATAACTATCAAGAGTTGAGAATCATGTAAACACCAACAACATAGACATTGGCGTTCTTACAGGGGTTGAGTATTATCAATGAAAATCATATTAAAAAAGTGTAATAGGGGACTAAGCTTGAATCACCGTGTTAATGCTAATAGCCTCCTCTCCAAATGATGGCATGCTAACAAGGACTATCAAGTAGAAAGGAAGTCATCTGATTTGAAAATGTTGAGTTCTTCCACATCCTAATATCACTCAACCATCAAGTAGATTATCTAGCCAACAAGGTCGTTTTTATGGATTGCAACAAATTAAGGTTGAAAAGTGGGGAGGTATTCTTCCCCATCCCCCAAGTATCAAACCATAGTTATGAAACAAACTTGCATGGTAAACAACTGGCATGTCAATATGAATGAGAAGGTTATTGACAATTCACAATAATCAAGGAGAATTCAACCCTCGTTACCCCCATGCACTCAAAGGTTAATGCAAGACCCAACACATCAATCACTCACACAAAAGGTTGAGTATTATTGCAAGTGGGATAATGGATCTCAATTCAAGTTTGATGTTCGAGGACTATTGGGATTTTCTCGATCTATGGGTCTTGGTTCTAGTTCATCCCGATTTGAATTGGGCCTCTAAATTGGACTTTTACTGTCTTGGTTCGTCTTTGTGGGACCTTGGCCCTGGTGGTTCACTAGGTTCATGCTCTATTAACCTTGGTTCACGTGGTTCTAGTGTCTTTGTTTTCAATTATGATTTGTTGGGATAAGATTTTTTTTTGCTTAGGTCCATGCAGTTCACGTTATGATAGTCAACATGGCTCAAACTCTTCAAATTCTAGCTTGTGTGGATTAGTTTGGTTTGGTTGGACTGAGTTGTTTCACATGGCTTTTCTGGTCTAGTGGTGTTTGTTGCTCCAAAAGCCCCCTGTTGCAAAAGGTTAGTTTCTAGAGCATTATGGTCTTCTTCTCCAAGAATGTTGGTCTGCAACATTGGTTTTACTAATCTGAGTGTTGTGAGTAGAGATAAGGGGTTTGTTCAACTGTTATGATGTTCTTCTCTGAGGATATGTTGGTCTGCAACGTTGGTTTTACTAATCTAAGTGTTGTGAGTAGAGATAAGGGGTTTGTTCTGGAAGATGTCCATAGTGTGAAACAACTACAATCCACAACATTTTAAGACAAGAATTATATCATTGATAATAGGAACTCAATTTTCTCAATTATTGGTAAGATGCATTCCCAAAAGAGGCTAGAAATTCTAAAGCTACTTCATACTAGAAACCTTAAACAGTCCAAGGAGACAAATTCAAAACCTTCGCTAAGTGTGTTGGTCTTCGACATCTGGTAGTGGAACTAGTAAGAAACGATACTTCAACTAATTCAAATGCTACATTGTCAATTAGGTCTATAGTGGAGGAGGTAAATGAAAATGAAATAATACAACAAGAGGATGTGGAAATGTTGAAAGTGGACCAAAACTTCATGACCAATGCAGATAACTAGGTGGAAGCTTTTATTCATCATGTTTTTATTCAATGTTAGTGTATAAAGTTTTTTAAATTTTACTTGATATTAGATGTATTTTTCAAAATATATACCAGTAGTAGTTGAGGATTGTTTTGTCTCCATAAATAACTATTTTTGAATTTTGATCAATTCTCAAAAAGTATTGTTGAACAATTATCTTATATACACATTATCACGTTGTCTAGTGCAAGCAATTTTCTAATGCAATACCTCCATTCTTATTTTTTAAAAACACAATGTGATAACTTCCCTAATGATAATGGCATAATTTAACTTTTTAATTAGGATAAATGTGGTAAGTCTTCAACAAAAGTCAAAGCAAAAATGTAATAATTAAAACATTCAAATATAATACATGGATAGTTTGTGTATAAAAAGATATGTGTAGGTCAAAACCAAAAGATATGTATGCATGCACTCCCTGACCTCTTGTAACATCACTTCAAGATATATTATGCTCAAGACAATCCGTACATGAACATAGCCTATAAAGATTATGATAACTCTAAACCTCTTGCACACAGATATATGGTTACTTGCTCATAGGGCCAAAGCAAATACATAGTCTTCTATAAAGTACTCATTATCATTAACTTTGTCATGGTTCCCTTAGCTTGCATAATAAACTTGCTGCAACTTAGATGTATAGAGTCTTCATGAATGCATACACCAAATGAAAGTATCTCAATGAGATGATCTTCCTCTACTACTAGATTTATAGATTTATAATCATATTAAGGTCACATGCACATAAAACCTCATGATCCTTGAATGTCAACTCAATTTGTTTAACTCAATAGGAATCATAAGGATATCATAATTCAATAGAAAATGGTGGTCTTTCAAGTAGTCCAAAAGTGATGTAAAGTAATGTAAGGAAGATTAATGGTATGTGTGTTTCTTTAGAGGTCCCCATAACTAAAAGATATTAATGTATAATTTAGTAATTACTCCCAATATATTGAGCTAAATTTTAGTCAATGTCCATAGTTTTATTACTTTGTATATAGACATCTTGAGTTGTGTAAATTGATAGGTGCTTTTTGAAAAAGGGTGGCAAGCCTACTAAAGCATTCTTCAAATCCTTAGCCACTAAGGAGGTCACATAATCCATTTTTAACTAAAGAAGTCCAAGGGTCATTCAACCAACCAATTAGAAATTGAACATGAATTTGTGGAACACTACAAGATGGTGCTCCAATCCCAAGGAATGTCGACGGAGAAACAAGAAGCTAAGCTCTCGTACAAGCATAAGAACCCTAAGATGAGCTAACTACAACTCTTCATGCTTTGAGAAAAAATATGACCAAGTAGAGGAGCCCTTCATCTTTGTTCTTCTCAAAAACCCTAGAGTTTGGGCAAACTTTCCTAACCTATGTTGAAACCCTCTTTGAGGATGCCTCAACCTACCTTTCCATTAATCATTGCAAATCAAAGAAAATCTAGTTGTTCAAGTCCATTAGGGAAGGTTATCCCTTGGCCCCATTGCTTTATCTCATGGTTGTTGAGGCAATTGGGTATTTTCTTAACTCTAGAGTCAATCTAGGGCAGATACAAAGGATTCTTCTGCCTAAGTCAGACTCTAACCAATGAGTTAATGGAAATTTTGTTGACGACTCTTTCCTAACTATCTTAAAAGACCAACAATATGCAAATCATACCACGGAGTCCCCAACTATTTTTTGTATTGCCTCAAGGTCTAGCATTCAATGCTCCAAGACTTAAAGCCACAAGCAAAGCCAACATGTAATGCTTAAGTGGCTTTCCTCTCAAAATTGGACTTGGATTCAACCATGCCAAAAGTTCCCAAGCATTCCCTATGCTTTCCAAGCCTATGGGAAGTGGTGGTGCAATGAGTAAAGAAGATCAATAAGTGGTTTAATAAACCCATGGTGTTGGCAGCGTCATTCTAAATCTATTCCAAAGTGTTTGCAACTACCCATGTCTACCACTCTTCATGTTGGGTCCCTTCAAAGGCAACCTATGGCTGCCTCAAAAAGGTTATTTCCAGCCTTCTATGGGGCAACCCTAATCAAAGGCCAAGTTTTCCTAGGTCATGGTAGGTATTTGGAGGGCCTAGGAAGCACATGAACCTTTCCTAGCCTAGAAATAACCCTCCCTCATCACTAGTCTCTCTTTCAATGGATATTGCTTACGACAAATGCATTTAATTCTTTTTGCAAGTATGCCACTAAACAAACCTCTCAATTTTTATCTTCAAAACTATTTCAACAAGGCATTGGCTCAAGCAATGATCTATTTGATGCCCTATTCAAAAATTAGACCAAATGGGCCAAATCTCAAAATAAAGTTTTCCCTAGTCAACACTGATAAGATTATCATGGAACAAATGCAAGGCTCATCCCTAACAACTTAATGTTAAAATTGGGTCTTCCATTCATGACCCTGCAATGCAAAACAAGGCATCTTCCCTTTTGGAAACAACTCCACAATCAAGAACCTTCGTTGTGGAGAAATCAAGAGGTGAGGAGTTGTGGTTTATATCAACAAATTTTCAAATCTTTATAAAACCCCTTTTAAGAAAAACTATCACTATGGAATCAAGCTCGATCACACCATTGATGAATTGAAAACTAAGATCTAGGTCATGGTAGGTATTCTTCTCGACTATGAGAGGTTGACCTTTGCTAGGGAAGTAAAGGAAAACAGTTATACTTTGTCCAACCAAACATTCAAAAGGAGTACACCCTATCCTTAATGCTACATCTATAGGGAGGTTCACAAGAGAAAAGGGGCAACCTCCTCCTCAAAGACTCTAAAAGTCTCACCCTCTTAAGGAGCTAACGAAAGGTAAAACTTTGAATCCTTTCCATTGAAAAAATCGATGCAAAATAGAGCATATTTCCTTTTGGAAACCAAGTCTCCGCAATCAAAATCCTTCATTATGGAGAAAGCAAGAGGTGCCCTAGTGTTACAAATTCAATCATGAAAGCTTGGAGAGTAGATCGAAAGGGTTTTGACCATCATCCCCCACTATGACAAAAGGATCAACTCCAACTCAACCCCATCATATGTGGTGAGTTTTTGCTCCCAAGATTTATTTATTGTCTTTTTTATCAACCTAGAAAACCATAGAATGTCATGGAAGTGGGATCATGGTTCTAGGGAAAAGTGATCATTGTTTTAGGGAAAAGTTGTACTCTTCTTCAAACCATGGTTCCTAAATTTCAATGACATCAATGTCCGTCAAAACAACCCTAATTTGGGTGAGATTGGATCTCCTCGTCCACTTACAAGATAAGTGAATTTTGAACAAGATAAGTTTAGATGATTTCCTTAAGATTGACCCAAACAAAAGAAATGTGCAATTTCTCCTGTGCTAGTATATGTGTAGAGTTTGACCCAAGTAAAGCTAAATCTAATAAGATCACTAAGAGTGGTATTATGAAAATACAACTTCTAGGTGTATAGTTTGTCTAAAGACATGTCATCTAGAGGAACCCTACCTAAAGGCCAAGATCTCTCGAGTGAAAAAATGTAAAAATAAGAAAACATACTCGAAGATGAATATTAACGGGTTACTCTAAAAAATAATGCAAAGAGATGCAACATGAATATTGATTCAAACAATACAAAGGAGCATCCCCCTCCACCACTTACCTCCTCTGAAAACCCATCAAGGGGGGTGACAAGGCAATGTGAATCAATCAATTCAAACCAAGTAAAGGAACTCATCCCTTAACCAAATCAAAAGAAGCAAGGCAATTAGCAACATAGGAGCCACCAAAGTCAAATCAATCACTGAAATGAATAGAAAAGGATGAAAGGGAAGATCATGAGCATACAAGATACTCAACTAGGAGATTTAGAAGGATGCCTATCTTTGAGAGTTGTAAAGCCACCAACCCAAATATTCAAATCCAAGCAGGGTTCAAAGTTGAATATTTCATTGTCTTTGAGATTAGAAAGGGTCAAATGTTGAAAATCTAACTCTAGTAATAAAGAATCAAAGACGTCTAAACATTATACAATTTGGACCTTTTCTAGTAATCATCACCGAAATCTGGCTATAAAAATTTTCATCAAATTGCAATTTTTCATTGCTGAAATTGCATTTTTTAATGCATAAATGCTTACAACGCCCTCAAATACCCCTATTTCACCCAAATTGTACAATTCTTATGAATTGTTGGTGGATGTCAAGCAAAAAATGCTCAAAAAAATGTGACCGGAAAAGGTTCAAATTGTAGCATATTTAGACTACGCTAGAATCAAATTGTAAATTTCCCTATTAACAATAAAATCATTTTGTAAAAAACTGGATGAGAAATAAGAATATTAGTGCATCCCAACTACCCAATCGCTTTGATACTCAAAATCATAACACCACTTGTTGAGATGGGTTTTACACCAAGGAACCTAATAACAATCATATACTTTAACCGACGCTAGTTGAATCATATAATTGCAAGTTTAAACGCAACTCAAAGTGTGTTGCATCCTTATTCAAATTCACGTCCACAAATGCCTTAACAACTAAACCCCATCTAACATACAAAACCAAATGCAATGGTGGAGTATGTCTCAAAACTTGATGACATGGATTTACCTTTAACTCGATTTTTAAAGCTACTCAAGGAAGGCAAACTCCATTATAAGACAAATCGTTGCACTTATTGGAGATACCATATGGAAGTTTTGTCTGTCAAGTATCTAACATAATAATCAACTTCATCTTTATCAACTTGTAATTCATGCAGTGCAAGCCCATCTTGGTGCCTCAATTCAACTTGGCATTTGATTTCAAAGGGTCCTGAAATGCATGCTTGTGGTAAATAGCTCTTGTTAATTTGTTTGCATTCTTCAACTCAACCTTATTCATCCACGCTACATTCTTTTTATGTTTTTTTATTAGTATTCATTCATTAAAACTAGATTTAGAGATAACAAAATCTCTAGTTATTTCAACCTATATAGTGTACTAAAGGAATGTTAGTCATTGATATTCAAAGAGACTCTAGATATGACTAACACACCGATGCACTAGAAAATTTAATCTTCTGTATAATTGGGTAAACACCAATGCGACCATCTACCAGCCGACCAATCTGCTGTATAAATCCAGATAGCAAATGATTCCGTGGAGTAAGCCTGAAGCAATTATTGGACCCCATCTATGAAAAGCTGATCCTTGATTCACTGCTACTATCAAAATTTTTAAATTAATGAAATACTGCATTATAATGACTGTGATTAATGCATATTAGGTTTATACATGATCAAGTATGTGATTCTGTTTTATGGACTTCATTGTAACTCCAAAATCTCTAGTTATTTCAACCTATATAGTGTACGAAAGGAATGTTAGTCATTGATATTCGAAGAGACTCTAGATATGACTAACACACCGAAGCACTAGAAAATGTAATCTTCTGTATAATTGGGTAAACACCAATGCGACCATGTACCAGCCGATCAATCTGCTGTATAAATCCAGATAGCAAATGAATTCATACAAATGATTTCGTAGGGTAAGCCTGAAGCAATTATTGGACCCCATCTATGAAAAGCTAATCCTTGATTCACTGCTACTATCAAAATTTCTAAATTAATGAAATACTGCATTATAATGCCTGTGATTAATACATATTAGGTTTATACATGATCAAGTATGTGATTCTGTTTTATGGACTTCATTGTAACTCCAATAAATTGTCTGCAATTACGCTACAGTAAATGCACTGTGCTCACAAATAACACTATTATGAACGTAGAATTAAAGAGGAAGTTGGCCAGTAACTGAAACCTGAGGGTCAACACGCACAGGAGTGAAAATACCTTGATTTCAGTAATCTTGATTGTGGGCATGGAATCCTGTTCGGCATGTAGGCAATCACTCTATTATGTCATTTTCTATTTGAATTAGCATTTAATTTCCCTATACTTTGTTATATTATTCGGCTAAGCACTTCTACCATTTCTATATACTGTTCATTATGCTCTGCCATGTAATGATTATCAAATCTAAATAAATATGGTAAACCATGAAGCATACCATATTCATGTGCAGATATTGACTAGAGCATTTTGGTACATAGTAGAACAGTGCCATTTTTAACCTATAAAATCATACTGGAAAGGAACTTCCTAGAGTAATACTGACCAAAATCCTTGAACTACTGTACAAGACAACCAAAAACACTCTCTCCAAATGGGAATAAAACTCCAAATTCTCGAGGTTAGTTCAAGCTAGATGATATTCACCTAAACAACAGGCATAAACATCTATATACAAAATCTCCAAAACAAAGACAATATTAACTGTACAGAAAAAGACAATCCTACGGCTGAGAACTGAATGTATTGGATGTCTTCATAGATGTCCAGGAAGACTGCACGCATTAAATGCAGTTTTTCAACAAAAGACTCCAGAATTTCTGCTTCTTCCACTGGGGCAAAGGCCATACAAATACTAAGCTCTTGGACAGCTTCTCCATAGCGTCTGTGGGTAAGGCAGAAAGCAATATTTAAAAACCAACGATCCTAACCCCCAAGTATTATAAATATTATCCCCCATAGTATCAGATATAAAATTAGCTAAACATTCAACATCACAAACCTAACTAATCCTCTAGGAAACTCGAGATACATTCAATATCTGGGATAATGATTGGAACAGAATAGGGTCTACATATAATACCAACCAAACAGTCTTCTTGGATAAAATCATAATTAGAAAGAAAACCCTCACCTGCTATAGCATAAAAGCATGCCATGGTCTCTGCACAATGCCCAGTTATGTGGTTGAACAATAAAAAGCCTCTGCACGCATTAGATGCAGTTTTTCAACAAAAGGCTCCAGAATTTCTGCTTCTTCCACGGGGGCAAAGGCCATACAAATACTAAGCTCTTGGAGAGCTTCTCCATAGCGTCTGTGGGTTAAGGCAAAAAGCAATATTTAAAAACCAACAATCCTAACCCTCAAGTATTATAAATATTATCCCCCATAGTATCAAATATAAAATTAGCTAAACATTCAACATCGCAAACCTAACTAATCCTCTAGCAAACTCGAGATACATTCAATATCTAGGATAATGAATGGAACAGAATAGGGTCTACATATAATACCAACCAAACAGTCTTCTTGGATAAAATCATAATTAGAAAGAAAACCCTCACCTGCTATGGTATAAAAGCATGCCATGGTCTCTCCGCAATGCCCAGTTATGTGGTTGAAGAATAAGAAGCCTCTCGGATGACATGATGGACAATCTAGATAAGATATTTGATGAAAGACAGCGTGCATCAAAATTAGCCACAGAAGAACACGAAATCATTAAGTCACAATCACACATCTAGACAAATAAGACTACTAATAATACATATTAACATTAAACCATTTAGATCTAAAACAACATAGTGATATGTTACAAAAAGAATCAAAGTTAAGTTGATATAAATCACAACCTTAAATCTAACTGCAAGGCGTAGCATAGCAAACCATTAATATTCAACTTCACAGCACTTTCTAAGTAAAACCCAAAAAGAGAAATAACCAATGAAACAGACTCTGCACGCCAGTTAGAAAGAAAAGAGTAGTAACAAAAAATTGTAGGAAAAGAACTTAATAATTTCTATTGAAGGTCAGCTTTTAAGGAGAGTATCTATGGGGGAAGTTCTTAAGCAGAGTGTTGAAGTCCAAGATTGAGCTCAAGAATGAAGAACACATTGGAAAGCTTCTCAAAAACTCTAAATTGACATCAACAAAGGAGTACTTCAAATTTTTAATTCAAAACTCAAAAATAGAAATGCAAAATTTCAACCCTACTTTTGAACAGATGAACATACAAAACAAGAACTCAAAAAACAAGATTAGGAGTTTCCAAAATGACAATATGCCCTGCATTGTCAACTAAAACTTGGCTTGCACCACAATGACAAAAGTAAAATGGAATTTCATGAAATAGGTCAAACCATTTTAGACAGAAAAAATGGATATAGGAAATAGGAGTTGCTACAGAAGATTTGAAGCAATTGGCATGAAATATTGAGGTAAAACCCACTTTACACTTAAAATCCAACTGAACAGGAGATCCAGAATACGATTAATACAACATAAATTCTGACTTGATCAATTTAGATAAAAGTTCTACTCTGTAAATCACTGCTTCAGATGATACGGTAACAAACAAACAAAAATAAAATACCCACCTCAATTCTAGGGGGCGCAACATTAAAGCATTTGAGTTATCAAACTTGCTAGGCTGGTCACAAGTATGGTACACAGGTCGAAGTGGAGAAGTTAGTAATAAACCAGGATGGGCCCTTGATGAACGCTTCCAATAGAGCCTCTGAAACAATCATGCAAAATCAATTCAGTATATCAGACCTTTTAACTAGATTCTAAACTTATACATAGTGCAAAAAACAAAATCAATTTACATTGCAGCCAGAGTCCAGGCCTTAGAAAACATGTAATTCAGATGGACAAAATTTGATTTTATCCAGGAAGCCTATAAGCCGTCCACATTTCAGACCCTCTATCCATCGAACAAATGCCAGTAGATGTGAACTTACTTTCAGATTTGCCAAAGCAACTGCAATTATGTCTCTGTTTGATCCAAGCTCAATATCTGGAAGTGATCTGCTGTTCAAATCGAAAGCTTTTGATCCAGGATGTTTAACACAACCACCATTTACTCTAGCAAACCAGCTTTCTCCTTCAGACAGTTGAAAAAGCTCCTGAAAATGAATAATCCAAAAATATCATTAATGACTAAGTTTGACAACATCATCATTACAATTTGTTTTGAAAGTGTTTTAATAAAGAACTAATGCCTCACATGTATCTATGTCTCTAGCATACATACAACACTGTTTCTCGTGCAAAATCCAAACAGAAGAAAAGAAATGCACCAAACAGAAGAAAAGAAATCAACACATATGTATGACATGCAACTAACACAACATCATTTCTTACAAAGCATCGGTGTTTGCATGGCAATGAAATTCAAGGATTCGGGATAATCTTCCTGCAATCATAGAGCATATTCCAAAAACAATAAACCCAATGTAACTCAGTCAATAAGAAATTTCCCTAAGAAACAAGTTGATTAGATCAATGATTTGGGACAGTCTAAAAAGTAAAAGGAAGAAGTCAAGAAGCCTTGCATATAATCCATAATTCCACCATATGTAATCTTGAGTTCAATGATTTGGGACGTTCTAAAAGGCAGAAGAACTCGAGAAGCCTTGCATGTATTTTCCATGATTCCATATATCTAATCATGATCCGCCATAACAAAAATACCAACAACATGCCCAGTTACAAAACCAACAGGGTCAGCAATGAGTAAAGATCATATTTAAACTCTTAGAAGACATTCTGCAAATACTTAATGACCTTAACTTCTACAAAAAATGTCAATAATAATCGTTTCCCTGATCTAGACATCAATAAAACATTATAGATGATCGTGAAAAAGAAACAATATATTAGCAATCCAGACTGTTTAAATCACACAATCCAAATAAGCAATATATCAGATGATAACAAACCTCAGTGTATTCAGTTTTGGGCCATATCAAAAAATCTTCCCCAACGCGAGCTCCTACAATAGTAACTCCAAGTCTTCGGCAAACTTCAATATATATTATGCTTAGCAATATTCCTGCCAATCATTCCACTACTAATTTTAAAACATCACTAGTTTTAATATATGCATATTCATGCACAATAAACCTTTAAAATGCAAGTGCGGAAGTTGTTTGCAATGAAAAATATAGATTATCATTTAAATGTTCATAGTACACTTCTCGATATTAACATCAATCACAGCTAAGTAATTTCCACATATATAAACAAGGAAGACAAAAAGGATAAGAAAGTACCACTTCCAGATGCAGAACTTAGCACTTGATGCAAGTATGACTGTTTTGGATTGTTAAGAAGAGATGACCTAGTAAAGCCTCGTACATCAAAAAGAACAAAATTCACCGCCTCCAAAACTTGAACCAAATGGCACCCAATTTCTTTTGATACTAACTCTGCTTCCACTTGTTTTGCTATGATGTCAAGCTCAGAAAGCCATGCTGTAATGCTTTTGCCAGCGAGTGGAAGAGCATCTAAGCTAGCCCATTCGTAGGCAACCTTTGACATACTGGGAGCTTCTCTCCCCTCCTTTAGAACTGCTCGAGCATCCATCTCTCGATTATAAGACATAAATGCTTCATCCTCAGAAGCAATCAATAACATAGCCTGTAATGGAATTTAGAAACCATTACAAGATGTTAATACTAAAACAATCAAGACACTCTTCAAATTCAGACCTAACACAAGGTGCCTTTATGGGGATGAATAGAATACTTTTAAGCCTGTCGAAACAATACAATACAGCCAAGGCAAAGGCAAACAAGTTAAAGAAGGTTGACAGGAGACCAAGAAAAAGGGTGCAATTATGAGAAGTTGCAAATGAAGAGGAGACCAAGAAAAAGGGTGCAATTATGAGAAGTTGCAAATGAAGAAATTTACGAGAGTAAATACGCCAAAATGTAGTTAACAACATACGTAACTATAACACAAGCTAAATTTCAAAAAATGGAAATCTGAAGACCATCATAATGCCATATGACAAATATAGATAAAGAATCATTTCTGAAACATAGACAAATACCATTTATAGAATTGAGAAGCACACCAAGTCATCAGACTTAACACGCAGGATCGTTGACATGATATACAATAGAATAGACCCACATTTCACATACTAAAGGATCTCATATATCTGATCTATGGTAAGCCTCCAAACCCACATGGACAAAATGCCATAAAGTATTTTGACTTTGAAATTAGGATAGAAAAAGCATCCAATCTGCCATTCTGTACACAAGGGAGCAGATTATTCCAAGCACTAAACAAAGAAACGCATTCTACTGAGCAAAGCACTTAAGAAAAATTATAAATATCACAATAAAATTATAAATACAGATAAATTCTTAGTACTGTTGCACACAATGTCATTAAGAGAGGAGACTGAAATTCCCCTCAGATAAAGTGAACAAACTCTAATCTCCTCTAATTTCAATGCATGGATGGTGAAAGAAAATCCAGTACACGCTCATAATAGCAATGTGTGACAGGGTGAAACTCTACAACATAAAAGAGAACGTCTTGCCGAAAGGATAAGCCAGAACTCAAAGATCCAAAACAAAAGACACTTCTTCCCAGCTATAACAGAATAAAGACAAAACCAAAAACCTTTATATCTAACAACATCTGAGAGAAAATAAACCAGAGCCACATTTTAACTATCAATACACAAGTGCACAGGCACACGATGGAACAACCTTCTTCAGAATTGAAAGGAATCCAAGCCCGCATCAGTCATCCCTCTTCACACAAAGTCAACCCCAAACCTACCCAAAGCAAGTAAGTCCTAAATTTCCTAAAGCAAGAAAAATCAATACTAAAAATTTAAGAAACAATTAACCACACACATATCACTAGTACATGCCCATAGCAAGTAATCGCAGATATATTCCCTTATTTATCAACCCATTTACCATATTTAAATGTATTGGATAAGCAAGTGGACGAACTTTGCCATCATGATTAGGAGAGGCACAAACGCCTTGGGCCTTAAGGTAGGGGGTGGATAGAGAAGGGGGACCAGGTGAAGGCCCACAATACTGGTTGGTTTTTGGGTGCGGAGGATTGGAATGGAATTGATATGGGGACAGGAGGCTAACTAGTTGAGGTGGGGGAGGGATTAGTTTGGAGATTCTATTAGTGGAGTCAATTTGGACGACCTTTTTTTTCGATTTTCAATATGTGCAGAAGAGACTCTTTGTTGCAGGAAAACACACAGCCCAAGCTGATCCTCCCCAGGAGGGTCATTCAGCTAAGCAGTTCGTTGACTCCTTATCAAACCCCTCCTATACGGGGTATTCTTCTTTTGTAAGATCAGTTATCATTTACTTGTTGAATTTACATTCCTGTTCCTCGTAGATATCTGTTTTATATCTGGAAAGGTGGGCCACCTCAAGCAGTAACTCTTTGATCCAATAGATCCTTGATCTCATGGACGTTTTGATAAAAATCCCTCTCTCTTTCTCTCTTTCTGAATAATGGATATAACTATATATACATGTATATTATGTATGCTTATTTTGCAATCCACGTTGCGGCTTTGATTGATCTTGTTTCTATAATTTTGTGTTCTTCTTCGCAGAGAGCTTGGTGTGGGCCCACCTGCACTAAAATGAAAAAAATAATTGCTCAGAAGCATTCCCTGATGCATAGAAAAGGTTAGAAAGTGGTCAGGAAGCTTCCACAAAAGTTTCTAGATCCAAATGTGTTCCTTCAATTTCCAAAACAGTTTGGGGTCAGTAAACATAATGGAAGGTCAGATTCCAATATCATAACACATGAACATTTAGGATGGCTCATAAATTTCAGGGAAAAAAAAGAACATGTGTATGGTAAAGAGAAGCAAAGAACATGTAAGCAGGCTATAAGACCTAGAGAAATGAAATTGAACTTATCACAGGAGCTACATAACAAGAAGCCTCAAAGATACTTCCTTGATGGACTTCATAATGCAACTAAGACATTAATTCATGGAATTACATGTCCATGCACGTGGCAAACATAAGACAAGAGTAGCTAAAATTATTGAAGGAACAAGTAAACTAGATCTGAGAACTACTGACAACCTTAACTTTGTATTTACCTTTGCAAGAGAAATGTCCCTATCTTTTACACGAAAAGAAATCTCATCACAAAACTTTTTCCTTGCATTCTTCAAAACCTGCCAACATTATGAAAATAAGTATAATGGAACATTAACTGGGACCATAAAATAAAATGATAACAATAATATCCACGTATCCAAAACTGATATTTTGTTAGTGCCAATGTGTTCATATTGCCATTAAAAAAGATAATTCCTTTCAAATAACTGAAATGGAAAATCCAAGAAAATGCTTCCATGGAATGGCAGTAACAACTGAAATGCCAAATCCAAACTTAGAATCCCATATATATCAAATTGTAGGAAGACAGTCAATGACAAAAAATCCAAACCCAAAACCCCATAAAAATCAAATAGTAGGAGGTCCGTCAGGGACAAAACCTGCTAGATAAGATCAACAACAATAACAACTTTATAAAAGATGAGTGCAAAAGGCACAGATGCTTATCACAAGAAAATTTAAAAAATATTTAGAAAGGGTTTCTTAGAGAAGGCTGCCAGAAACAATGGTTCTTGTATTGAAATGGGAGTCAAAAGGGAACTTTCTGTTTGACATAAATATGGTGGAAGCATTGTAGAATTATCTTGAGATATTTTAGATTTCAAAGAATTTTAGGGGTTGCAAACCTCGTGATCAGTTGTGCTTCTACTCAGCTGACCAGTCAGAGCAGAAGCAATGGCAGGTACCCGTGCAACTTTGTGAATCGTATCTGTTCTCTTTAGCTTGTTTTGATAATTTAACTTTGCATGTCCACACCTGAGAATGCATTATTAGATGTTATAAAACATATAAGTTGTGAAAAACAGACAACTTTGACGAAATACTGTAAGAAATAGCCAGAAAAAAAGAATGAAAATATCTCGGACAGTTACCATAACGACCGACTTAGGCCTTTATACTCCCATGTAGAAGCAGAATGGGAAACAATGAAACAAGAGACTTTTTCACATGGAGCTCTGACCACGGAAAAATTGGATACAGAGGCACCCATCTTCATTTTTACCAGAGGCTAGACATATCAATGTCAAATAGAAAACTTAGAACGTGTCTTACTGACAAAAAAACTTGGAAATAGCTCTCAAAAACATGATTGACTAAAAAGTATGAACACATGTCAACCTGCAAATCAAAAGATTAGAACACATAAACAAAAGTTAAATTATAAATACCTTAAGAAAATATTCTTTATTTGTATCAACAGGCGTACAATGGACTAGCTCTGGAACAGATGAAAAAGAAAATGACAAAATCGTCATAGGCCAAGAAAACTTTCAACTGCTTGAAATAATTACTACGCTCCTTCAGAAGGGAATCCAAATTCTCTGAAACTCATCGTGAAACAAGAAACCCTTCGCTTATAAAAAGCATCGACTAAACTTGGTTTCAAACATAAAATGGCAAGGGCATCTTCACTAGTAGCTTCATCGTGATAACATAAGGAAGAAGCTGCTGCCATCTTCTGGCTAAATATAACCAAATCCCTCTGCTGCCTAACCATGAAATCAGTGTTATATTACGATTTTTGGTCCCAGACTACAAAGAAATGTACAATCAAAGGGAACAAAATTTGGTAAATCCAGTGTCAATCCCTCTTGAAATATGCAAACTGGTGAGTTTGAAAATGATTTTTCAGACCAATCCAAGTCATTTTCAATTTTTCAAACCCCAGAATACAACTTCAAATCAAGACCGGGAAAAATTGATGCATAGCCCCCTCAAATGAAGCTTTGTATCCTTCTTTAGGATTAAAAATGCCTGCAAACAACGGATAATAGATCATCAATAAAGATCATGTGATCAAACAGCAAAAACATTGTAATTTTAAAAACTAACAGACCTCTGCCAAAGATCAAAGGGTCTTTATATTAAAAATAGAATGATGGTATCTAACTCTAGCAAAATTATGCAAATTTTAGGTTGATGAACTACGATGCTGTTGAAAGGCAAGGAGCGCCGAAATTTTGAAGAATGTTGGGATAAAAACTGTTAGCAGTCAAAACCCTAAAAATTTAATAAAAATACGCTCCGATTTCAGCAATAGTTACCTAAAATATATAAAGATGAAATGGTGGCAGTTAAGAGAAAAAAATTAGGTAAATTTTAGGCAGATGAACCGCAAATTCAAGGAGCTGTCGCGGAGGAAGACAACAGAAATTTTAGAAAAATTTATTGCAAAAAAGCCGTTTTGAGAAAAAACTTTCTAAATTTTGGTTATTAAATTAACCTAAAAATCTACACGAACAATATCGAAAAAGCGAAGACGCGTTAAACCTTTGGAATGGACTCCCTCCAGTAAGTTGAATTTTGTGAATCTGGAACCTTTGCAAAGGACTACCTCCAATAAGTTGAATTTTGTGAATCTGGAGCTAAAATTAACCATATTGACCCATCCAAAAAGATCCAAAAAATATAGTGAAATTAGCCGTTTTAGCGAATATTCACGGAATTTCAACCAACGTAAACAAATATAGACTTTCAAAAATAATAAAAACAAATTAACGAAAATCAAAATCAAAATAAGTGAAAATGAAAAACGAAATATGCACATGATAATAAATTATATTTTTCAGGAAATAGAGAAACAATTTCAAGAAATTAAATATCTTGATATAAAAATTTAAACGAATACCACAATCACCGGTAAATATGCAAACAAATTCATAACATTCAAGCTTTTCGTATTATTAAAAAACCGAAAAAAAGCCAATAACAGGATATATGATACAAATTCACGCTATCGAAGCTTTGCATATATAAAATTTAAGCAAAATACCGGGATATATGATACAACATTTGCAATGCAAAGTTCTGTACGGGGATCGCACCCAAGGGCAGAAAAGGAAACCGGAAAGGCGAACAGAGAAAATATTAAGAAAAGGGAATTGAATAAAATGAAGAGCAATAAGCAACATACCAGAAGAATGCCGGTGAATGTTGAAACGACGGAGCGCTACTTCTGCGAAACAATGAGAAATACATTGGTATTTATTGCTTTCTCGGACGATAAGCCAAGGGCCTTTAAAGAGATAATGGCCGCAAAAATAAAAATAACAATATTTGAAACCATATCAAAAGAAAGCGTGCTCTGCTGCGATCCCCATCACGGCCTGACCCCCGTGATATATAATTTCTGGCAAGCCACAGCGGAAGGTTAAAAAGCAGAGACGAAAAATTGCCGGAGGTGGATCCCGCCGATGCAGACAGGCAATTAGGGTTTGGAGTGTTTGAATGGTTAAACTGAGTTGGCGCCGAGTACAGAATTGGTAAAAGAATAATAAACCTTGCTAGTTGCTAACATTTAACAGGATAACGAGTGGTCAAGTACATGGACCCCAGGGCTAGTGGTGCTGACGCGGAACGGATCCATACCTGCTGTAGAATATGCCCTCTGAAAATGATTGGCCTACGAAAACCTAGGCCCTTGATCGACCGACCCCCCCTTCCCGCAAGGAAGGAAAGGGCGTTCATTACCATGCTCTTAAAAATCTCGCACCTTTCGATGAGCGGAGGCTGTCGGAAGTGCGCTTACGGCGATGGCTTGCGTGTAAGTACGCCGCTGACAACAGCTGTATCTCGAATTTGTGCTTGAGTACGGACGCTTAGGGGTGGTTTATTTGTCGTCGGGAAACCACCAGGTGGCTTTTCATGCTTTGCGAAACCGCTGGTTTTTCGAGTGTGTGAATTGGGTGTTTAACCCGGTTGTGCTCTTCTGGTTGAAATGAGGTATCTCTATGTTAATGAATCGCGGTCAAATCTTAGTGTGCATAGAATGAGTTTAACTGGTTTCATTGTCTTGCCTTCAAAGAAAAGGTAAGTTTAATGACTTTATAATTTTATATAATTTTATACGAGACACTGTGATGATGAAATGGTTGATAGGTAGGGCCACGGATGAAATTTGATTAGCAAATTGTTTATTATGGAGTGATTTATTTGTAATTTGGTGAAAAGAAATTTATGATTATTAATATTTTTTTTGTTTGTTAGTTTGTTTGTGATTTGTGGAATTAGTCTATGGTTGAGAAACCACTATTTAGAAATATAATTATCTAGAGATGGTGGACTGAGCCACATCAACCCTTAACATGGTTGGATTATAGAGTGCCTTAACAGCACATTAACATTCTTAATTGAAATTGTGAAAATAAATTTATCACTATATTCTTCATTGAAATGGTGAAAACAAATAAAAAAAAGTTACCAAAACGATCAAATTTGAAGATTTATTTGGAAAGAACTAAAATTGTGACTTTTTTAAATAAAAAATAAAGTTGGTTATTTAAAAAAATAATAAAATTTATAGAAATTTACTACAACTAGCAATTACTTTTACTTTTGTTGTAAAGGTCAAAAATGATTTGGTGGATCAAATTTCACACCTAAAATTCGAAGATACTTATTTTTGGCTTTTGTTTGAATGACATGACATGCACTTATAACGTGACTCGATAAGGCTGGAATTGGAATTTGGTTTTTATGTTGTATTTAGAATGATATGAAATGCACTTTTAACATGACAACTTCAATCGCACTTATACGCTGGAATTGGAATTTGGTTTTTATGTTGAATTTAGAATGATATGAAATGCACTTTTAACATGACAACTTCAATTCTCAATAAAACTGGAATTGGAATTTGGCTTTTATGTTGTATTTATTTTTTTCTTTTAACTTTTATGTGAGTGACAATTCTTTTATATTGTGAACACCGTATATAGTAACTCTTAGTGTTGGGAACACTATATATATAATATCAAAATGTTATAAAATGTACATCTTTTGTAAGAACCTTTTTGGTTTTAATACTATATTTAGTATTATTTTACATTTATAACAATGTGACTTGAACCACCATATAAATGTGACATTGAACTACCAAGCAATTAAGCATGTGTAAAAAAATTAAAGATTAACATTTAATATAGATATGTGTAAAAAAATTAAAGATTAACATTTAATATAGTTATCTTTTTAATCAATTTTACATATAATGTGTTTTTTATCATTCAATTTAAATTTAAATAGTAGTTTAAATGTGTTAAGTTTTTTTTTTTTTTTTTGGATATTTTTCTAAAATTGGGTGAGATATTGAGTGGCTAAATCTGTATAATGTGAGTGTTTGAGTTTTTCAACAAGCTAAATCTATTTTTGTATTTAGATGGAAAGTTGTGATTTCATGTGGATTTATGTTACAGCTTAATCAGTTTTTTAATTAAAAATATGCAAAGTGCATGTGAGAATTAACTATAGAAGAATATTCTTCGTCATCTCCACAAATTAAAGGCTAGGATTAACATAGATAACCCTCGCACATGTCATTCTACATCCATTAATTAATTATTAATTATTAATTATTCATTAACCTGATTAACCTGCTTGCCACGTATAAGCTATAGCGAGCGGCAAAATATCAAATAGCAAGATGTCATCACCCCACGTTCATCAGCCACTAGTTAAGTGGTTGGGCTAGTATGTAATAATTGGTTAATGGATGAGACGGGGCAATAAAAGTATTTGGAAATGTGAGTATTTAACAATGTGTTTTGATTAACCATGACCGTATTTGGAAATGTAAATATTTAACAATGTGTTTTGATTAACCATGGTCACCTTTGGATATTTGCAATGCTTCAATGAATAATAAAACAAAAGAAAATGGGGCATGGTATTTGTAATTAATAAACAATAAATTTTAATGATGTTTTTTCCTTTAGTTTAAGTTATTCAAGATTTTAGTTATGTTTAGTGGGTCACACTCAATTGCTTCCAAGTTTAAGATTATATCAATAGATTTTAAATTTAGCTAATCTTGTAGTAAAGGGACCTTCCTTCCAATCATGAATCTACAAAAATTTCAAGCATGAGCAGAGTTCTATCATGATGCAAGGTTGTGATAGAACAATGTTCTTATAAGTTTTGTTCGATCAAAGTTTCAGATTAAAGAGGACTTTTTTTTGTTCGATACGAGACACTTTGATGATGAGATGGTTGATAGGTGGGGACACTGATGGAATTTGATGAGCAAATTGTTTATCATGATGTGATTTATTTGTAATTTGGTGAAAAGAAATTTATCATTGTTAACATTCTTCGTTGAAATTGTGAAAAAAAATTATGACTATTTACATTCTTTGTTGAAATTGTGAAAACGGAAAAAAAAAGTTACAAAACAATCAAATTTGAGAATCTATTTGGAAAAAACTAAATTTGTGACTTTCTAAGTAAAAAATAAAATTTGTTACCTAAAAAATAAGATTTGTAGAATTTAAAACAACCAGCAATTACTACTTTTGTTGTTATAAAAATATATCCTAGCAAAAATGATTTGGTGGATCAAATTTCACACCTAAAATTAGAAGATACTTATTTTTGGATTTTGTTAGAACGACATGAAATGCACATTTAACGTAACAACTTTAGTTCTCTATAAAACTCGAATTCGAATTTGATTTTTATGTTGTATTTAGAATGATATGAAATGCAGTTTTAACTTGACAACTTCAATTCTCAATAAAATTGGAATTGGAATTTGGTTTTTATGTTGTATTTATTTTTTTTCTCTTATGTTAGTGACAATTCTTTCTATTGTGAACATAGTATATAGTAACTTTTCATGTTGGGAACACTATATATATAAATAATAGTTTAAATGTTTTACAAAATTACTATTTTCTAGTAATATTTTTTGGGGATTTTTATCTAAAATTCAACAAGAAATTGTTAGATTCTTAGATTTGAGTGATTATTTATGTAGAATTTGAGTGTTTTAACGGGTTTTCAGCATGTTGAATCCATCTCTACATTCAAAAATGAATTTTAAACAACAAAAATTAGTGATTTCTTGTAGATTTATGTCGTCGGATTCCGATGAGAAAAGCCATTACGTAAAACAGATAGACAACGCCCTATATATAATATCAAAATGTTATAAAATATACATCTTTTGTAAGAAACTTTTTTTTTTAATAATATATTTAGTATTATTTCGCATTTATAACAATGTGACATTGAACCACCATATAAATGTGACGTTGAACCACCAAACAATTAAGCATGTGTAAAAAAATAAAAGACCAAACAATTAAGCATGTGTAAAAGATTAACATTTAATATTTATGTTTGTTGGCATGATAGGGTACTAATAATGAATTATCAAATACTTTAAATGTAAAGATTTTTTCTTATGGTTATCATTGAAATAAAGAATTGAATCAATCTTACACATAATGTGTATTTTATCATTCAATTTATATTGTAGTCTAAATGTGCTACGTTTTTGTCTTTTTCCAGGCATATATTTTGGGGATATTTACCGGAAATTCAATGAGATATTGTTGGATCTGCATATTTGAGTGGCTAAATTTGTATAATCTGTGTGCTCCATGGGTTTTTCAGCACGCTGAATCCATTTTGGCATTTAGAAATGCAATTTAAACAACAAAAAGTTGTGATTTCGTGCAGATTTATGTTGTCGGATTCCGCTGAGGAGGGAAAAAATGTAGAACAATTAAACAACGTCTTCAATTTATATATTGATAATTAATGAATAAATTTGTGAGCTTGAATTCGTTGTCACCTATAAATACGTGAAAAAAGAATCTCACTTAGAAGTGTTTCAACCATCATTTTTACGCTGAGAGGCGTATACCTATTGAAAAAATCCAGATTAATCAGTGTTTTAATTAAAAATATGTGATGTGCGTGTGAGATTTAATGATAGAAGAATATTCTTCATCGTGTCCACAAATTAAAGGTCGGGATTGACACAGGTAACCCTCGCGCATGTCATTTTGCGTTCGTTAATCAATAGGGCGCCTGATTAATATAGATTATTCATTACCCTGATTAACCTGATTGCCACGTATAAGCTATGGTGAGCAGCAAAATGTTGGGCATCAAGATGCCATCGCCTCTAGGCGTTCATCAACCACGGGTTAAGTGGTTGGGCTAGTATGTAATAATTGGTTAATGGATAAGACGGGGCAATAAAAATATTTGGAAATGTAAATATTTAACAATGTGTTTTGATTAACCATGATCGTCTTTGAAAATGTAAGTATTTAACAATTTGTTTTGATTAACCATAACCGTCTTTGGAAATGTAAGTATTTAACAATGTGTTTTGATTAACCATAACCGTCTTTGGAAATGTAAGTATTTAACAATGTGTTTTGATTAACCATGACTATATTTGGAAATGTAAGTATTTAACAATGTGTTTTGATTAACCATGGTTGCCTTTGGATATCTGCAATGCTTCAATGAACAATAAAACAAAAAAAAATGGGACTCAATATTTGTAATTAATAAACAATAAATTTTAATTATGTTTTTCCATTTAATTTTAAATTATTTAAGATTTTAGTTATGTTTAGTAGGTCACACTCAATTACTTCTAGGTTTAAGATTATATCAATAGATTTTAAAAGAGACCTTCCTTCTAATCATAAATCTGGTAATTTTACAGAAATTTCAAGCATGAACATAGTTATATTATGTTGCAAGGTCATGGTAGAACAATGCCCTTAAAAGTTTTGCTCGATCAAAGTTTTGGGTTAAAGAAAACTCTAAATTTTTGTATCAACGGATTCCAACAACTAAACGGAAGTTTAGTTGAATGTTATTTTTTAATGTTTAAACCAACAATTTTAATAACAAATTTTAATATTTAAACCAACAATTGTAATAACAAATTTTAGAGAAATAAACTTCATCAAATTGGATGAGGATTATGAAAATACCGTTTTGTAGTGTGTGTGTTTTTTGGGCCAAATCTATAATATTACGAATTTCCATTGGTAGTTCACAACTACGAAACTATTGCAATTTTCTATATAATAGGGATACTTCATCGATATACGCTATAGCTTTTAATTGTTTTATCTTCCATTTAATACTCCCACATAGTTGAAATCCTTAATGCTCGTTAATGTTTTTTATCAAATAAAAACATTTTATCAAATTGGCAATTAATGTTGTTGGTAATGTCACACCTATTGACCTAGATTACTTCCCTCCTCCTTAATAAATTTGACAATCTTGGTAATGCCAAAGTCACATTAATGTGATGTTGACCTTAATTATTGACATTCATCCTCCACCCCAACCCTCTAATGAGTATTTAATTGCATTCATCCTCCACGTGTCCATGGTAATTGCTCATCGGATTGGAATGTGGATGGGTGGACATGAGAATACACTCTCCACATTTTGATAGACAACGTGTTGAAGTTCTCCTAATGTTGTTGTATCAATGTTGTATACAAAGACTGCGATTTTTTTGAGTTTCCATTGTTTTAAGTAGCATCTGCATTTTTTCAATTAGATTTTGCCTACATCGAACACTAATCATGTTGTAGACCATCATGGACCTTTTATAAATTTTAATATTACCATCCACAAGCAATTTTCCTTTAAATATGAGCATTTCTCTGAAGTTGCATTTAACATTTCTCGTAGCTTGTAACGATGTCAACAAGAAGTTTGATGTGAGAAGTGTATAGAGTTGTTATTCGTTTCTACAAAATCAAAACAGCTTGGAGATGCCCTAACTTGTAACATCCATCATGTCTAGAGATTAAGTTTGGTAGAGTCCTAGTGTATGTGACTTGTTCTATCCTTCTTGCAACCTCGCCACCCATAACTCACTTCCTCGAATTTAGTAAGGTGTCAAAATATGGCATTAGATAAACGACCTCCTCATACACCAAAAACCCGGTTTATGAAGTTGTAGAAAACACTGCATCTTGATATTGTCATAGGCTTAAGCTTTGCCTCAGTCGAATCAGGGTATGACAATCTCACAACCAAGCTCACTCTATGTGCTTATAACCCTACAATTGTAGGTTAATGTACAATAATTCACCAATATTGTCCAATTTGCATTTTATTTATGGAAGCAAGTGCAACACTTCAAGAATCGTTAGACAAGCTTGGGAAAGGTGTTTGAAGATAAAAAAAAAAATTAAAAAAAAAATATTTGTAATACTTGTGTAGCATGGGAACTAACGACTTTGAAGTCACCTTGTTTGGTCTAGGCATTCAAAGTGTGCAAATGAATGTTCAACAATATCAGGAGTTTCTACTACAAGAAGATAAAATTTTATTAAGGTAGGCTAGTTTTGTGCATGTTTTTTTGTGTTTTTCCATTCATGCAAATCAATAAAATTGTATTATGTTTAGTTGACATGAACTATGGGTATTCTTTAAGGTTTGTGTGACTCTAAAGAAAAGTACCTAGGTGATGCAAGAGCATTCGAGAAACATACAAGCATGCACTAGAAACATAAGACCACCTAAGAAAGGAAGCGCATAGCCAAGTTACAAAGGAATAATGATTATTTGATTATTTGATTTGAATGAAAGGACATACAATATGAGAACCCACCAAATTGGTTAAGTATATGTGACATTTACATATGTTAAATTTATCCTTTCAAGCAAAAGTTTCTCACAACATTCAAATTAGCTAGTTGGGTACTACAACAATCATGTGATTATAATGCCAAGAAGGAAAACTCAATTAATCAATCCTATCATACCTTTTATATTGGATAGTGATATTGATAGGGATATTGTAGACTTGTGCATTGGAGATGTAAGTAGAAGCATCCACCACACTAGCACACAAATGTGAGCATATGCATTTATCCCTTGCAATGCTTCTAAGTGATGCATATCATTTATTGGAAGGGCAGTCATTGTGAGACCCAATAAAATTGAGCAACAACACGACATTGTAGAAAGGAGAAGGAGCAGATTAAAGCTCTAGAGTTGCAAAATGAAAGTACAACACAAATGCCATGAAATAGATTGCAATATCCATATTATTTAGATTTCCCTTGCATATTACTTCAAAGCTTCAAGCAATGTAGATGGACAGAGGAGGTGAGAATCCATACAGAGAATTGGAGACACAAGTGGATAACAAATTCAATAGGTGGAGGAGATGACGTGAGGATGCTAGACAACCTAACAAGGTGAAAATTGGATGCATTCCATCGACACCCGACTCAACAAGATGACAAGTGGAGTAAAAATGAAGATATTTGGATGATCATGATTAGTTAACTCAATGGAGAATGAATGGCTTATATTGAGTATATTGTCATTGCTCAATGTCCTTTGGAGAAAAATATGCCTATAACATAATTAATCTGAGTTTAAGAAGGATGTGAGTAGAGCTTTAATCTAACAAGGTCTTGTTAATATTATGGTAGCTGCGGGAGGTATTTACCCCCACGTGTGAACCTGATGAGAATAGAAGACTCCAGGAAGCAAGAGAAACCCTAATGAGTTGGCTAATAACCCTAGAAGCCTTGTCGGCTCAAGAGATAATTTATATTAGGCTATTAGCCTCCAAGAGAAGAAGTCGACCATAAATAAAAATAATATACTGAACAAACACTATCCAGAAGGAGAAGTCGGCCCCAGTAAATCTGGCAGAACCAGTATAAATACAGGGCGCCAGTTCTCATTTGTCATATCTCAGAATTGCAGTTCTGCAGTTTGGTGCGCACTGCAGTTGCAGTCTTGTGCGCAGGTTTGGAGGAAGAGCTGGTGCAGCTGCAGCAGCAGCAAGATCTCAATTTTGGCTTGAATATCTCTTGGCTAGGGTTTGGAACATCTGATCAGCTTTTTGTGATGCGCTATCCTTGGGGATTGATGCACTACTCTTTGTTTGGCTATCTAGCCTAGGGTTTGCTTCCGGAGGAATTCTCAGTCAAGGTTAAGGTGCTCGGAGGGAGGCTTCTGCCTATGGTTGGGTGACGAAGGTATCGTCAATGGTAAAACGAGCACACCATCTTCTATATTCTAACTGGTTATGGACCCACACCCCTTCAGTCAGCCTAAAACGCTGGAAGGAAACATAGCCGCTAGATATTGAGCTCGTTGAGGAACTGTCGCTAGGGTTACTAGCAGGAGCAGTTTCCAAAAGCACTGCAGCTAGGGTTACCAGCAGAAGCAATTGCAAAAACCCTAAACCTCTTGTTGAGGTACCTTAAGTGACGAGATTGACCTAATCTCCAGATAGATCAATGTGCCCTAGCCAAGTGCATCTCCTGGAACTCTCAGAAGGCCAAGACATGAAGTTTGGATTTCTGGTCAAATCTAGGGTTTGAACAAGTCAAGCAAGCCATGACGAACTCTATGAAGTCTGAGAACAAGCTAGATGGAGCCTCTAACTTCAGAGCATGG
>ML783660.1:453630-487707 GCA_009831015.1 Picea engelmannii
TTCTTCCTTGGTTGAGAAGAATGGGGCAGATAGCCCATTGTTGATATTCTATATTGAGGGCAGACATTCTTTCAGATCTTACAGACGTGAGTGAAAGATTGGCCCAGATGATTATTGTTGATATTCTATATTGTGGTGGCATACATTCTTTCAAATCTCATAGACGTGAGTGAAAGATTGGCCCAGATGATTCAATTTTTATCATAATATTGTTTCTATGCAGATGAAGACTACTGTGGTGGCAGACATTCTTTCAGATCTCATAGACGTGAGTGAAAGATTGGCCCAGATGATACAGTTTCTATCATAACATTGTTTCTATGCAGGATGCTCTTAGATGTTTGTTATGAAGACTATATGACAGTGGATGAGGACTACTGTGGTGAATATGTTTCACCGTTCGCAACCATACGTTGTTGATCAAGTACTTATGTATTACTTGATGTGGTAGTGAACCACTGGATTGTAGTTATGTACTGCTATGAATAGACACAGGTGTGTTCTATCCTCGTTTTAATTGCCTTGAAGACTATCAACAGTTTATTGGAGATGATGATCATTCAGATGAATGATGAACAGAGATTTTCCAGACGGAAAAYAGTTCAGAGCTTTTACTCCTCTTGTATCACTCTATGGTGAGAGTGACTTATCCAACATCATATCTAACTACTCAGATGAAGTATGGTTTTGAGAGATGATGCAGATGATGGTGATGGTGATGCTCATGATCTAGTCATGAAATAGTCTAGATGACTATATTGATGCTACCGGGTAAATGGTATGTTTTGTGCTCAAGTCCATTACCTGTAAATACCTCTCTAGCTAGGAGGGAGTGTTAATATTATGGTAGCTGTGGGAGGTATTTATCCCCACGTGTGAACCTGACGAGAACAGAAGACTCCGGGAAGCAAGATAAACCCTAATGAGTTGGCTAATAACCCTAGAAGCCTTGTCGGCTCAACAAGATAATTTATATTAGGCTATTAGCCTCCAAGAGAAGAAGTCGGCTAGAAATAATAATAATATACTGAACAGACACTATCTAGAAGGAGAAGTCGGCCCCAGTAAATCTGGCAGAACTAGTATAAATACAGGGCGCCTGTTCTCATTTGTCATATCTTAGAATTGCAGTTCTGCAGTTTGGTGCGCACTGCAGTTGCAGTCTTGTGCGCAGGTTTGGAGGAAGAGTTGGTGTAGTTGCAGCAGTAGCAAGATCTCAGTTTTGGCTTGAATATCTCCTGGATAGGGTTTGGAACATCTGATCAGCTTTTTGTGATGTGTTATCCTTGGGGATTGATGCGCTACTCTTTGTTTGGCTATCTAGCCTAGGGTTTGCTTCCAGAAGAATTCTTAGTCAAGGTTAAGGTGCTCGGAGGGAGGCTTCGGCCTATGGTTGGGTGATGAAGGTATCGTCAATGGTAAAAAGATCACACCATCTTCTATATTCTAATAGGTCTGTGGGAATTTATTACAATCAAATTTAAGTTTGGTTCTCAACAAAGTTAGTGTGCCTTTATTTGAAAATTCTAAAGTGTCACATTCTAAGAAATTGACATTGCTAGCTCAAAAAAATGAGGAATTTGTATGAAGCATAAATTTGAATTGTATATGAGGCTATTCTTTCAGGTAAGTAATCAAGAATAACCCATCTTACTCTTATGTATGCAATCCAAAATGACCCATCTTGTTATTTTACTCCTTCACTAGGAACCTTCTTGGTTGAAAGCTTGGAAGTCAATCACATATTTTGATGTGGGAACATTTTGTTCTAAAGGAATTTTTATTGTTCTTTGTTTCATTCATGCCAATGGTTCAAGGTTTTTGGAAGAAGGACCATGGTTTTGGTATAGACTTGGCCTTTTTGTCAAACCATGTTTCCCCAAATTCAACCACACTGTAATATCTATCACCATAACTTTGGTGTGGGTGAGACAACAAAATGTGCCCCTATTCTTATGGATCATAGGAATTAAAGAAAGAATAACCAATTATCTTGGCTAGTTTCTTAACTCCGACTTAATTCAAATAAAAAAGGGCATCATTCTCATTCCTTGAATCTATGTAGAGCTTTCCCTAAGTCTTGATCAACTAGATCAAATAGTTATAGGGTGAGATGATTCTGGTTGGATCCATGGAATGGATTATGAAAACATGGCTTTCAAGAGAAAATATTGTCTTAAAATAGACCATTCAAAGGATCCCTACCTAAAGGCTAAGGTCTCTGTGAGGAAAATAGGAAAAACAACAAACCTAGAAGCTAGAACCACTCTCATACATATTTCCAAGGGACAACTTTAAAAATATATATAACACAATCACAACAAGGGTAGGTGATGGAGAGATGGATTTGATGCTACGAAAGGATCCAACTCCTCATTTGTCGGATATTTCCATTAAACATCTCTTAGGAGGGATGAAGAGGTAGCATGAGTTGGATTTAACTCGAAACCATAACTAGAAATAGTGTTATCGTCTACATCTATGAAAGAAGACAATCTGTTTTACTAGAACCTCCACTCATGTTAAACCAATTCAATGAATGGAAATAACTAAAAGTAGAAGTAGAATGCATATCTTTAAAAAATTCCCTAACAATGATGTAGAATATGGACATCAATGCTCATAGATTGTGATTAATTGTTCTGACTTGGGTAAAGGGTTATATGAAAATTGAATCCTAGATCCGATTTTGTCAGGGTTAAATATTAAAAAGGTAACACTAAAAAACATTTCCATCTCTATAGTGTTCTTTCCTGCTCTTTCTAATAATATAATCCTCATGTTTTCACTACACACACACACACACACATGCTATTTAATATATTTTACTTACCTTCGAAGATGGCAAAGAAGATACACAATATTTTTGTTCTTGTTCTTGTTCTTGTTCTTGTTCTTATATATATATATATATATAAGCGTCTATAAATTAACTTTCAAAATCATGAGTAACAAAATTAACAGTCATACCGAAGTGTTGGTTAGTCTGAATCGCCCAGAAGGGAAACCGATTCAGCCAATATAACAAAAAATGTTGGAGGCACAACTAAGTTTCCTATGAAAATCAAAGATGAATTGTCTATGCAAGGCCCGAGAATAAGCATAGAGTAGCATAATTATTTAACAAAATATAAAGCACCATGTCCTAAGCTCCTGATAAACTAAACCTACACAACTACCACATATGCTCATGTAGAAAATAAGAATTGGGCCAATGGCCAACCTACCTCTCTGTGTTGCTCGGGGTCATCACCCAGTTGCTTGATGTTGGGGCCATTGTTGTAGTCGCAAAAGCATTGGTCACAGGATTTGGAGAGTGTAAGGAACCACGCATTGTTGTGAGCAGAAATTCTAGCCTATCCTGTAATGTCCCCAAGGCCGAGCCCTGTTGTAAATCATGTGTATGAAGTGTAAAGCTTTCATTATGAATTGTAATTATGTTTTATAGGCTGGTGAGACAAGTCATATAAGTTAGTGGGCTTATGTGTTATTAGGCCAGGGAGCCTAAGTGTTGAAGGCCAGGAGCCTGATTTTTTTGTACATGTAATTATGCACAATATTAATACAAAACATCTCTGCGTGCGGACCGACCACGATAAATGAGTGATGGGGGACTAAGCATCCACAAAGCCTGGGTAAGGGAGAGGGGGCTGAGAGGTTGGAAGAGGGGCTAAGCTGAGGGGGCTTATTAAACACTTGAGAATAATAATAAATTATTACTATTCCAAAGCTGTGTAAATGTGATGTTTTATCCTAAGTTCTTTGGAAGGACGAGTGACTTCCAAATGGGAAGGAATGAGCTTCATGGGTGACAAGTGTCAACCCAAGTGCATGCAGTTAAAATTGTTGAGTTGAGCGATGATGGGGGTTCCTCCTCCATTCTACCGTCGACTGTCTGAACCGGGAATCTCGTATGACCTCTGCAAGAATACCCTCACGCAACTCTAAAACCAAAAAGGCCTATGTTGATTTCTGGAGGAGCCAGTACACCCTCTGTCAAAACTGTCGAGTCTGTGTTCGACCTTCGCGTGGATTTCTTATCACGCATCCCTGAAACCCAGAACCATGAGCCTGTTCTGTATGGATGGTTGGGAAAACCGAATGTCCCGTAATTGTTGAGCCTAGTTGGGTTGAAGCGTCTATCTGTCATCTGTTTGGGAAACCCATGTTTGTTTTCCCAGTTGAATGTGGCGGCCACGCAGTTCTTGGCTGGGTGTGGTTTGCTGCTGTTGTATGTTCGTTGTTGAGCCTTGTTGTTTTTCTACTTTGTACGGGAACGAGATTAAGGAAACCGGTTGTATGACCTGTGTGTAACCTCTCTCCAGGTGAGGTAGGTGATTGTTGTTGAAGAGGCAGGTTTTACCCAGCCTGTGAGCGACTCTCTCTAGGTGAGAGAGTGCGCGGAGGAAGGAGAGAGCTCCTGGAAGGAACCCTGTAGCTGCCACAGAGCTCGGAGATTTCTGGTCCGGTCTGTTGCTGAAGCCCAAGGCAAGGGAGGTTAGCAGCCGAAGGACTGTCTAGGTGACAGAGAAGGTGTATACTCCTAGGGTGGGACAGGCATGTGGGGAAGGAGAGTCTGTGGGCAATGGGCATAAGTGGTTCCTGGGAGAGAATCCTCCTTCTTTTATGTGTATTCTTCCTGTAAACCTTACCTAGCCTAGGATTCCTTACCCGATGGAGCTTAGTCCCAACTCGGGGGTGACCTACTGCTGAGAGTGATGAGTAGCGTGGTCTAAGGCTAGGAGGTTCGTGGAAGGTCTACACGCAGTTGGTGGTGCGTGACAATTTCAAAGATAAGTGCCACTATGTTTTGTAATTCTGTAATTAATTAAATTGTATACCCGTGATTCTTGCAATGTTATCACGTATTTTGTTGTGCATATGAATTATTATTATTTCCATTAACTCTGAAATGCTAGCAGTAATTTTGTGTTTAACTGTAATTAAGCGTTTTAAGTTCATTAGAATGCATAATGTGTTCCAGAAGTGTTTTTCCGCGTAGTAACGTTGGCCTGATCGTGGGGTTGATGGCCAGGGGCATTACAGTATGGTATTAGAGCCTAGTTTCAACGTTGAGCCTGGATGGGCCGGATAAGTGGTCTTTGGACCGAGGAATTGAGAAGAAATTGTGACTGGAGGACTAATTTCAGACCTCAGAATGTTTCTGGGTGTCAACAGACTACTTGACCGTGTTACAAATCTCAGGAGGTGTAGCGGTATTATAAAACTTCAGTCGGTGTGGTATATGGCCACAGGGAGAGAGAGAAATCCGCACTAGAAGTGTTGGAGCCATAGAATCTGTTCGGGAGGAAAGGAGAACCCTCATAACTGTCAAATCTGGAGAACGTGCACAATGTTTAAAACCCTTTGGAGTTGCACAGGAGTGTGGAAATCACGATACGCGAAATGCCGATGAGATCTGAGTCATCAGATCGTGGGGAATCAGGACCGTTGGATCATTTCATGAATTCAGGGATCATGAACTTGGAGTGTAGGCCAAATTCTTGGTCACTCCAAGTCCCGAATTGCGAAAGAGATTAACAAGGGTAGAATCGAACGGTGGAGCACTTCCAAGAGAAGTGTCGAAATCCCGTGAGCCCTCGGATCCAGCCAACTAGCGAGGAAGTTAGGGCTGAAGAGATTTGACAGATGTAAGCTTAGGAGAGATCTGGACCGTCGGATCAAGGGAGGCTCATAGCCGTTGATCTCATACATGAATTCCCATATCAGAATTCGAGGATTGAAGTGACAAGAGATTTGGAGTCGTTTCATCGTGAACTCCCAGTTCACGAAACTCCAAAAAGATCTGGACCGTTATATCCAAATCATCGAGGATCGTTGGATCTCGTACAAGAACTCATGTATCGGAATTCGGGGATTGAAGTGACAAGATATTTGGAGTCGCTGCATCATGAACTCCCGGTTACCGAAAACCCGAAACCCGAAGTTTCGAAGTCCGGAAATCTTCGAAGACGGAAGAACCGTAGCGGATTTTTTTTTTTACCGTTGGATGTTGGGTAAACGTGGACCGTCGGTCCACCCGATTTACGCGAATTCGATAAATCGAAAATCTGGGAGATAGATGTGTGTACCTTAAACTCTTCGAAGGTCAAAAGCCCGAGTAGCACCTAGTAGTCTAGCATTGGTCACGACCTTTGGTTACGAGGGTAGGGAGAAAGAGGGAGCTATCACCCGAAAATTACAGAGCCGAGCAGAACTCGGAAAATTTGTGAAGTCGAAGCGTTTTCTTAAATCGGAATGGTTTTGAATGTGTGGAATTTGCTAAGAATGATGACCTGACAAATCCCTGTTGTTTGCACATGTGTTTGCAGAAGCTTAGCAAGTGCCAGAACCGAATAGGGTTGTCGTTGAGAGAAGAGAATGGAAGAGGTGCAGATTGCCTCCAATTTAGAGAACGAAAGAGAAGGAAGGAATGTCAACTTGGGAGTCGAAGGGTCAAACTCTAATGGGCAAGGAAAAGAGATGGATAAGGAAGGACATATGATGAAAATCATTGAAAGATTGCAGAAAGATGCCCAGGCTCGTCGAGATGATAGCCGAAAGCTCATGAAAGTCAGGGATAGGCAGGGTGAATTCAACTTAAGGATGTTGAAGAATCTGGAAAGAATAGAAAAGAAATTGAAAAAGGAGAGTGACTCAAACAAGACAGAGAGTCGCAGGACCCCTGAGAGGAAAAGAAGATCAAGGAGTGTCAGCAGACATCGTCGTCGCTCCCCAAAGCATTCCAGTAGGGAAGCACACAGTAGTTCAAGCCCATCTCCTACTAGAAAGCACAGGAGATCTGGGATGGATGAATTGAAAGGGGAAATGAACAAGATCAAGCCTCCAACGTTCGATGGAGAACATAAGAAGGAGGAAGATGCCGAAACTTGGTTGCTTGGTATGAGGAAATACTTTCAACTGCAGAATTATTCCTCCCATGCAGAGGGCAGGATTGCCATGTATCAATTGAAGGGAAAGGCATCCATGTGGTGGGATCGACTTGTGCAGGTGCAGTACATCAGGGAAAGGGACATCACATGGAAAGAATTCAAGAGGTATTTCGAGAAGAAATAATTAACTAAAAAATATTCTGACAGAAAGATGAAAGAGTTCTTTGAACTCAAGCTGGACAACSAGACCATTGATGAGTATGAACGAAAGTTTTTGGAATTATTGAAGTATGTTATGTTCATCAAAGACGAGTCTGTCAAGATTCAGAGGTACCTGAGTGGATTACCGGCTCCTATTGGGGATAAGATTCAGTATGATGACCCAAAGACTATGGAAGAAACGATAAGAAGAGCGGAGTGCTTATTTGAACAACAAAGAGAAAAGCCTACCTTTCGGAAGGCTTGGGATGACCAGAAAAAGTTCAAGAAAGAACAGAGGCAGAAGGGAAATAAACCACCCTTTTTCAGAAATAGTCCTCAAGGACAATCGTCTCTTAGAGATCCCAGGAAGGTTGAAGTGGGTGGGCAAATGTCAAGGCCGCCACCTATGGAATGTTGGGGTTGTAAATAAAACCATAGGTACAGGGATTTCCCCCACAAAAATGATAAAGTAAGAGTTCTCCACAATGTTCAGCAAGCTGAAATAGTGGAGGACATGGGCAGTAGAATTCCAAGGATCTACACAGCCCTAGACAACAAGCAAGCTGAGTATCAGTCGCACATGATTGAAGTAGAAGGTATGATAAAAAACCAACCATTTACTATTTTAGTTGATTCAGGGGCTAGCCATAGTTATATAGACCCTAGAGTAGTATAAAGTTTGCATTTGATAAGAAGCAAACATGAAAAGTCTTGGTTAGTGCAGCTAGCTACAGGAACCAAGAGGAAAGTCATGGAGTTAGTCAAGTCATGTCCTGTAGACATGAATGGGATGAGCATGAAGGCCGATTTGAACATTCTGTCGCTAGACTCTTATGATTGTCTAATTGGGATGGACTAGTTGGACCAACACCATGCCATCTTGGACTGTCGGAACAAGGCATTCACTTGCTTAGATGAAAAAGGGAATCAGAGAGCCGTCCAAGGAATTCCTAGAGTTGTTACTGTTAGAGAAACCTCAGCAATGCAGCTGAAGAAGTGCTACAGAAAAGGCTGTCAATTATTTGCAGCCCATGTGGGGGAAACGCCTAAGGATAAGGTGTCAAGTATTGAGGATCATGAGGTACTTAAAGAGTTCGAAGATGTATTCCAGGAAGTACCTAGACTACCTACGAAAAGGGATATCGATTTCTCTGTGAACTTGATGCCTGGAGTAGCTCCAGTGTCAAAGGCTCCGTACAGGATGAGTGCGCCAGAACTGAAAGAGTTGTAGCTGCAGCTTGAAGAACTTCTGAAGAAGGGGTATATACACCCAAGCATGTCGCCTTGGGGTGCCCCGGTCCTATTCGTAAAGAAGAAGGACGGAACGCTGAGATTGTGCATCAATTTCAGGCAATTGAACAAAGTAACGATGAAGAACAAGTATCCTCTGCTGAGGATTGATGATCTCTTCGATCAATTGAAGGATGCAAAGATCTTTTCGAAAATAGATCTAAGATCGGGATATCACCAAGTAAGAATAAAAGATGAAGACATCAACAAGACCACCTTTAGAACAAGCTATGGTCATTACGAGTTCACAGTGGTGCTGTTTGGACTGTCAAATGCACCCTCTGTTTTTATGAGCTTGATGAATGGAGTATTCAGGGACTGTCTAGACAAGTTTGTCATCGTCTTCTTAGATGACATTCTGGTGTATTCCAGGACCGAAGAAGAACACGAACAACATCTGAGGATGGTGTTGCAGGTGCTAAGAGAGCACCAACTGTATGCCAAGCTGAGCAAGTGCTCATTTGATCAGGAACGGATCCATTACTTGGGATATATTATCTTGAAGGATGGGATAGCGGTAGACCCTAAGAAGATTGAAGCCATTAGAGAATGGTCAGCGCCAAGGAACGTAACAGAAGTTAGATCCTTCATGGGATTAGTTGGTTATTACAGAAGGTTCGTCCCAGGGTTTTCCAAGATAGCTCACCCTATCACTTCCTTACAAAGAAAGGGGAAACAGTTTCACTGGATAGAGGGATGTGAGGAAATTTTTCAGCGATTGAAGCAGTTGTTAACCAGTGCTCCAATCCTAAGGATTGCAGATCCAAATGCAGATTTCATAGTATGCACTGATGTATGCAAAGAAGGACTAGGAGGGGTCCTCAGTCAGAACGGATTCGTAATCTGTTATGAGTCTAGGAAATTAAAAGAGCACGAGAAGAACTATGCAACCCATGACTTGGAGTTGGCAGCCATAGTTCATGCTCTAAAGAAATGGAGGCATTACCTCGTGGGAAGGAGGTTTGAACTCAGAACAGACCATAACGGTCTGAAATATTTGTTTGATCAGCCAACCTTAAACGCTAGACAAAGTAGGTGGCTGGAATTTCTGTGTGAGTACGACTTTGAGATCAAGCATATCAAAGGAAAGGAGAATAAAGTGGTTGATGCACTCAGTAGGAGGGTGCATGAATTACATGCTACAACCATTAGCATGTATCGAACTAATATTAAAAGTAGAATTCTGGAGGCTGCAAATGTAGATCAACAGTACAGAGAATTGGTAGCCAAGCTACAGCAGGGTAAGACGCCACAGAAGATGGAAATTTATAAATTGGAAATAGATGGAATACTGTTGTACAAGAACATAATTTTTGTACCCAATGTCTAGTGCTTGAAACAGATGATTTTGCAGGAGATGCATAATGTGCCTTATGTAGGGCACCCTGGATATTAGAAAATAGTAGCAGAGGTCAAGAGCCATTACTTTTGGTCGGGTATGAAGAGAGAGATCGCTGAATACATCGCCAGATGTATGGAGTGCCAGAAAGTTAAAGCTGAGCATAGGCACCCAACAGGGTTGCTGCAACCTTTACCCATTCCTGAGTGGAAGTGGGAAGTAGTAACGATGGATTTTATTACGGGATTGCCCAGAACAACCAAGCTGCATGATTCGATCATGGTGGTGGTGGACAAGCTTACAAAAGCTGCCCATTTTATTCCACTGAAAACTACTCACAAGGCATCAGATGTTGTTGATATTTTCATAAGGGAAGTGGCACAATTGCACGGAATTCCTAAAACAATTGTGTCTAACAGAGACCCGAAATTCACCTCGAATTTCTGGAAAGGATTGTTCAAAGGATTCAGAACGAATCTAAACTTTAGTACAACTTATCATCCTGAGTCTGATGGACAGACAGAGAGGGTGAATAGAGTAATAGAAGACATACTGAGACTGTATGTGATGGACAAACCATCAAGATGGGAAGACTACCTACACTTGGTAGAATTCACCTACAACAATGGGTATCATGCATCGTTGAAGATGATCCCATTTGAAGCACTTTATCGTTGAAGAAAATGCAATACTCCAGTGAGTTGGGATAATCCAGCTGATAGAACAGTAGTTGGGCCAAAGTTGCTCAAAGAGATGGAGGACCAAATGATAAAAATTAAGCAGAATTTGAAAGCTGCCCAGGACAGGCAGAAAAGTTATGCTGATAAGAACAGAACCCACAAAGAGTTCAAAGTGGGTGATCATGTTTTCCTGAAAGTGAAAGCTAACAGGAATTCCCTGAAGCTGGGAAGTTGCACCAAGTTGGCATCCGGATTTTGTGGGCCATTTGAAATCCTGGAAAGGATTGGGCCAGTTGCATATATGCTTGCATTACCTGCATCCATGATTGTACATAATGTGTTTCATGTTTCATTTCTTAAGAAATATATACTAGATGCTAATCATGTTATCAATTGGAATGTGATTCAGGTGGAACAAGAAGGTGTCCTGCAAGTGCATCTTGTGCGCATATTGGACAGGAAAAACAAACAGCTCCGGAATCGAGCTATAGGGATTGTAAAGGTCCAGTGGACCTGGTACGGTCCTGAGGACGTGACATGGGAGCATGAATATGTTATACAGGCAGAGTACCCGCATCTTTTTGAAAATTTTGAAAAGCTTGCAGATGCAGTGTAAAGTTGCATTGAGGACAGTGCAAAAATAAGGGGAGGGGATTGTAATGTCCCCAAGGCCGAGCCCTGTTGTAAATCATGTCTATGAAGTATAAAGATTGCATTATGAATTGTAATTATGTTTTATAGGCTGGTGAGCCAAGTCATATAAGCTAGTGGGCTTATGTGTTATTAGGCCAGGGAGCCTAAGTGTTGAAGGCCAGGAGCCTGATTTTTTTGTACATGTAATTATGCACATTATTAATACAAAACATCTCTACGTGCAGATCGACCATGATGAATGAGTGATGGGGGACTAAGCATCCAAAAAGCCTGGGTAAGGGAGAGGGGGCTGAGAGGTTGGAAGAGGGGCTAAGCTGAGGGGGCTTAAACCCTTGAGAATAATAATAAATTATTACTATTCCAAAGCTGTGTAAATGTGATGTTTTATCCTAAGTTCATTGGAAGGACGAGTGACTTCCAAATGGGAAGGAACGAGCTGCATGGGTGACAAGTGTCAACCCAAGCGCATGCAGTTAAAACTGTTGAGTTGAGCGATGATGGGGGTTCCTCCTCCATTCTACCGCCGACTGTCTAAATCGGGAATCCCGTATGACCTCTGCAAGAATACCCTCATGCAACTCTGAAACCAAAACGGTCTGTGTTGATTTCTGGAGGAGCCGGTACACTCTCTGTCAAAACAGTCGAGTCTGTGTTCGACCTTCGCGTGGATTTCTTATCACACATCCCTAAAACCCAGAACCGTGAGTCTGTTCTATATGGATGGTTGGGAAAACCGAATGTCCCATAATTGTTGAGCCTGGTTGGGTTGAAGTGTCTGTCTGTCATCTGTTTGGGAAACCCGTGTTTGTTGTCTCAGTTGACTGTGGTGGCCACGCAGTTCTTGGATAGGTGTGGTTTGTTGATGTTGTATGTTCGTTGTTGAGCCTTATTGTTTTTCTGCTTTGTATGGGAACGATATTAAGGAAATCGGTTGTATGACCTATGTGTAACCTCTCTCTAGGTGAGGCAAGTGATTGTTGTTGAAGAGGCAGGTTTTACCAAGCCTGTGAGCGACTCTCTCCAGGTGAGAGAGTGCACGGAGGAAGGAGAGAGCTCCTGGAAGGAACCCTGTAGCTGCCACAGAGCTCGGAGATTTCTGGTCCGGTCTGTTGCTGAAGTCCAAGGCAAGGGAGGTTAGCAGTCAAAGGACTGTCTAGGTGACAAAGAAGGTGTATACTCTTGGGGTGGGACAAGCATGTGGGGAAGGAGAGTCTGTGGGAAGTGGGCATAAGTGGTTCATGGGAGAGAATCCTCCTTCTTTTATGTGTATTCTTCCTGTAAACCTTACCTAGCCTAGGATTCCTTACCCGATAATGCTTAGTCCCAGCTCGAGGGTGACCTATTGCTGAGAGTGATGAGCAGCATGGTCTAAGGCTGGGAGGTTCGTGGAAGGTCTACACGTAGTTGGTGGTGCGTGACAATTTCAAAGATAAGTGTCATTATGTTTTGTAATTCTGTAATTAATTAAATTGCATACCTGTGATTCTTGCAATGTTATCACGTATTTTGTTGTGCATATGAATTATTGTTATTTCCATTAACTCTGAAATGCTAGCAGTAATTCTGTGTTTAACTGTAATTAAGTGTTTTAAGTTCATTAGAATGCATAATGTGTTCCAGAAGTGTTTTTCCGCGTAGTAGCGTTGGCCCGACCGTGGGGTTGATGGTTGGGGGCGTTACATATCCCCTCACCAATCCATGTTTTCCATTCGAAACCGCAGGTCATCCAAATCATTTTTGACTTCAAAGACAAGGTTGTGCAAGATCTCCCAAGAGGAAAGGAGGCACGAGCATGAAGCACAATCTGAGCAAGAATGAGGATGGGCGGAGGTGGGAGGCTCCACCAAAGGGACGGCGGTGGATCATGGAGGTGGCGGCTGGGAAGATGACTCAGGTGGAGGAGCCAATAGGGACGAGGGTGGTTGTGAGGAAGAAGGTAAGTCCGGGAGAGGACATGGGGCAAAACCCAGAGAATTTCCTTGTTGGTCATACCATTCCACGCGACATGCCCAGGGAGAAGACAGAGGGGGAAGGCTACGATGGAAAAAAGAGGACATGGATGAAGCGGGGGTTGAAGAGTTGGGTAGCGGCCTGATAACAGAAGGAGCCCGGTGAGATATGCACCCATATGTTTGGTGCCAAATGGGGCCTCACTTTGGTTTCCCTCGGAGGCGAGGCATGGCCATTGAGGCAAGGAGAAATAACCAGGCGCAGGGAAACACAATGAGCCTCCAAACCAGAGAAAAACATAGAGAGGGCACAAGACTAAAGCAAAAGAGTTGATGGTTCCCAATGGATGAACGAAATATTAACATATAAACTTGAGAAAGACCTCGCACAAGCGCTGAGGTGATGAATCGAGGGAAACAACCATCACCATGACGAAACCAGGGGAGGTGGCACGTAGGAGCAACAGAGTCGGTACACAGCGGAGTGAATGCATATGGGAGACATAAGGGGAAGCATTTAAAAAGGGGGGATGATGCTGCCAGTGCGCTTCACGTGGCCGCAACATGCGTGGGACACGCCACCCGCCCCTGTGAACACCTGGATCCATCTAACACCCCATCCAGGGGCTTATATATATATATATATATATATATATATATATATCACTTGATTTGTTCCAATTGTTAGGTTGGCATCAGGTTGATAGTTTGATTCCTTGCGAAACCACTTGTGAGTTGGTCACACCATTATATTTGAACAAATCAATGTATACTCTGCCCACTTGAGAAAATAGTGACAACATAATAGTCTCTTTGAAAAGTGAAATTTCCACCATCACAATGGAAAAATATGAAAGTAACTAGTAATTGTCCTATTAATTGTCCTTGATGATGCAAAAGATGTCATAAAAACAAAAACAAAAAAAAACATGTGTTGATGTAATATGTAATATATTTATTTGAAGATTGACCATGCATGTGAAATGATCCATATGAACATGATCATAAATGTTATGCTCCATCTCATGTAAGGCTCTTACTTGATCATAAATACTATGCACCACACAATGTAATCTAAAAAATAATATGTTTATTTGAAGATAGACCAAAATGATCCATTGGAACCTGGCCATAAATGTTATCATGCATCCAATGTAGGCCTCTTACTTGGTCATAAATGCTATGCTCCATCCAATTTAAGTTTTTCATTGTATAATCATTTTGATGCATAGCATTCTTATTTTTGACCACCTTTAAAGTACATATGTCCCCTTAAATTATTTGAAAAACATGAAAACACCATACCTACCAAAGAGGGTTGCCAATATCCATCCTACTATGCATTATCGAATGTTGTGTGAGGTGGTGTATAGGTTGCTAGATTTGAAGTAAGGGTGGTGTATAGGACGTCGAATTTGAAGTAAGCAAACCATTAGATTTGGAGCAAGGGGTGGTGTATAAGTCGTCAAATTTGAATTGCTTCAAATCCAAATACACCACCCCTCGCAACATTCAATGTTGCGTAGCAGGGTGGATATTGATCGCCTACCAAAGAGTATCTATCTTTCAAGTATAAATGTTTTTCTAATCAATTTGAAACATTAGGAGATTCATAAAACTTATTTTGGTGCAAGTTTTAATTGACCAATGCAATCTTCCAATTCTCGTTAATCTTGTGGAATAACCTCAATTTTGAAAACTTAAAAAATTAATATAATTTGTTTGAAACTTAAAAAAAAATATATTAGTTTTTTATAAATTGGAACGCCAATTTTATAAAACAAAAAAAATAAAATTTATTTTCTAAATATTTAATTTCTTTAATAAAATTGTCATCTAATTTTTGAAAGATCAACAACTTATAGTCCAATAAAACTAAAATTAATATTTTTTCGTCATTGAAGTGGAATATGTCATGGATTTCCATAGCTTTATTGTTGGAGAAATGTGTTGAGCACTCATCTTTTCTATTCTCCAAAAAATATCAATATTGTTTAAAGCATTGTCGAGTGCACCAACCTTGAATGGGGTACCAAACTAGGCATGATTATCTAGATTGATGGTCCTCTTGTTTCTGGAATTTTCGGCAAAGCCACTATCAACCAAATAGGAGCTCTCAATTGCTAGTAGATGTCATGGATGTAATTTTATGTTTTAAAGGGTTCAAATAGCACGGGAACACATCTCAATATAAAATAATTGAACATGAATGGATCTCCGAGTAAGGTTGTTAGGAGGAATGAAGGCATGATTAAAATTCCATGAAGAGTTTGACTATATATTGGATATGGAATTATAATTGAAACAAAAAAAATACAAGCCTTTTGCTCAGTTGAACAATATTTGAGGAGGATAGAAAGCATTATTCTAAAGTCATTGATCTTTGACGAGGATTAGTCTCAATGCACCTATAAAGCTTAGATGGGGTGTCTGGACTATGATTGTCATTGTCAAATATCTATATCGAGATGAAAGTGGAAGAACATGGGGTATGGAATTGTTCATATCCCATGGATGTCGTTTAATAAAAGAACTTGGTAACAAGGTCCATTTTGAGTCGATGTAATAGTTTGCAAGTAGTCAACTTCATTTTAATATTCGTCAAGATATTTATCATGTTTACAACCAAGAGACTATTAATTGGCTAGATAAATAGGAAGTTTATGACCATAATATAATATCCAAATCATCCGCCCAATTTTTAATGTTTTTTTCTTCAAACATAATTGAATGAATATGTACAAATACATAATACATAAGTAAAAGAAGCTATTGTCACTATTAAGGAAACAAGGTGAGGTGCAATCCTTTGTGCACACTCTCTCTTCTATAAATGATCTATTAAATATAGGCATCCAAATAGTGTCATAGAAAAATTTTCGTTGGGCGCATTAGTGGCCAGATTTTTCCATCACAAACAAACACAGTGCCCTTGATGATAACACATCAATTGACTAATATCAACCTCATAACCAAAAAATGCAACACAATGATTTCTTAGTATTTTCAACTTAAGTCCTCCTCATTGTTTTCCATTTATGGATAAGCATGTGGCATTTGCCTCGCTAAGAAATTCGAGCAAACAAGCCATGTAATCATCTAGATACACCATGGGTACATTATTTTCTTTGCTCTCCTCATCTCCATTTTGGACGCAAGTCTTATGTATTTTCTCAGGGTGGGATGCAATCTCATTGAACAACAACAGTTTGTTGGGCACTACCACTAATGAGAGGTAGATGAAAGGGTTCACAATAGTATAAAGAATCATTGTGGCACCATTCATAGTCTCATGCTCCCAAGAATAGGTTACAGTCGCATCATCCACGTGATCTAAATCAAGAGTTGAGATGTTAGATCGATGGTTATGTTCTTGACAACCATGTTAACATAAATTGTCTTCTAGGGAACAACAACGGTTGAGATCATTTCCCGTTTCTAGATTTTTCCTTCCCCTTTCTATTTTCACAACTTCCTTTTTCCATTTCTTTTCCCCCTTCTACACCTCCCCTTGTTTCCCTCTTTCTTTTTTCCCTTCTTCTATCCATTTCTGGTTACCATACTTAGTCGTATTTAAAAAATTAGCAGGTTCGCAGACTTTCATCTCCATCCACTTTCCTATGTCATAAGTTTGATTGACTGCCTTGCTACATTACACTTAGCCATTTTTCTAACTTCGTGGGTTCCTGGGTTGGCGGGTTCATGAAAATATCCATATTCAAAATTGCTCTCGTTCGTCCCCTCCATTCTCGTGCTTTTCCCAATATGCATTAAGTGTTGTTTAATGCTAACAACTATTGTGCATGTTCCGAAAGGATTGTCACTAATGGTAAAAGGCTCGAGGAATTCTCATTAAATTGCATTAAATCTCAATATGCCAAGGGATTATATTATCATTATCTCTTCGAAAATATTTATTTCAAGATATTTTCTAGTTGAAGAAATACTCTCGTCAACCTGTGGCAGCAACAACTAGACAACATTTTTGTGGTGATACTTTAAATATCTTTGGTCATGAAGACTATAACTTTCAGTGGTCCAACGCATATTCATATTATTCCTCTCCTCATGCACAGAAAGACGTAATTTGAGCATCTGGAATCGCTCGCGCAGGGTGTGTTCCTGAGGTTTTTTACTGTAAAGAACTTGTTGCATGGTTCGTGGAGAAGTACGTGCCAAGCCAGAGAATTATACAACTCCAAGATCATTCTCTGATTTCCCTTTCACCACAAGTTTTTAACAAGATGTTGAAGCTCCCAGAGCCGACGCTTACCTTCAAAGGAGAAGACTATAGAGACTTTTTGAAGAAACATAACAATGGGCTTGACCTCCTGCCTGAATATTTGGAGAATCGTGCGTCTATTCCAAAAGACATAACCAGGATCCAGGTCGATTCGTTCAAAAACCCCTATTGATAAATTGTGTGGTTGTTCATCAGGTTGACAGTTCAGGAAAGTATTACTACTATCTCTCGCATGATTTTATATATTTTATATTTTACAGTGAAAGAATAGGTCATCTTTAACTGGGGAAAATTGATTTCTATCGAAATATCGTCCTAGTTATCGCACTATAAAAAGGACAAAAAATTGTTTATGGCTTCCTATCTAGTATTTACTATAGTGTATTGTTGTCAATCTCCAAATTTGACCATAAGTAAGAGGGTGAACCGTGAAATAGATCCAATTACCTTCTGGTATCAGGCACTATGGAGACATAAGACCTCTCTGTATTTTTATGAAGTTTACAATGATTTTGTCTCAGTCTTTAAAAGGTTGTTATTGGGTGAAAATACTTCGATGATATCTGACTAGGCTAATAGATTCTTAGAGAAAAAAATAATGATAGAAAAAATGGAGAATCACAGTGTCATAAGGATATTCTGTTCCAAAGAAATCCTTCTTTTCTCCCGTATCATGTATCTGACAAATTGTTCATTACATAGATGGCAAGACAATAGAACTTCTGGCTACATTTTTTCCATGAAAAAAGGAAAAATCAATTTATCCCCCTGCCATGGAAGATTGGAGATTTCATGTTCAGAAACATAAATAAAATTAACAAGTTTGCAAGCCATCTCAACAATGTGAATTTGAAGTATGCTGAAAAGATAAAGAGCTTTGATCCTAACAAAATCTTTGTAGAACACATGCTTTCAGTGGGATTCAATAACTTGTTCATCCATACTATCTTGAATGAAGAAGAATAAGGTAACAACCTAAGTACTCCTATACACGATGTTGGTGACCAAGAAACAATACTCAGTACTAATGAGTTTCATAAGAAAAAAGGAAAGGGTCATGGTGAAAGGAGTGCCCAGTCTCCAATTGTTACTCCCAAAAATACCACATCTCGGAGCAATGCTCAAACAACTCACCCAGTTAGAAAGGTTGTCAATAACAGTTCAAGTGGTGGAGGAGAGAAGAATCCTCCCCTTGGGAAAATCAAGAATTCACATAAGCTCCCTATGAGAAAGAAAAGGAGGAACTTAGTACAAGAGGAAGAGGATAATCTTATAGAAAACAACATCCAAATATTTTTTCTGGATGACATGGAGCTAGAGGTAGATATTGAGAAAATATTTCCTGCGATGGAACAACCAGAAAATATGACTCAACAAATTTCTTTATTGGAAGTCATTGCAAATGACACCTTTAGTGAAGAGGAATCCTTCACTTTTCAAAGTGTTGTTTTTTATAACGAATCTAAAAAATTGATTATAGAAAGAGGTGATCAGAAAAATAAAAAGGGAAAATCTCGCTCAGAGGTCGACCTGAAGGACATGCAGTCGTCCCAAATTTCTAAAATCCATAGGGCAACCGGGGATGCTCACGATGATTCTATTGATGGCCTGGAAGCTGAAAATGATAAGTTAAAAGAAAGGATCAAAGAATTGGAAAATGCCTTAATGCCTCTTCCAATCCTGGCAAGTCCTTTGTCAATAGTTAAACCAACTACACCTGCCATTAAATTGAAAGGATATTCAAGTTTACTCACAACAGTCTGAAGTTATGTAGAGAAAAACATTAAAAAGAGAATGTCACGAATAACAAAAGCATGGTAGGTATCAAAAAATATTGTTTCTTTCGGCTCAAGGGCACATGCCTTTCATGAGTATCTGCAAGCTGATTTAAAGAATGAAGAAGGTTTCTACACTGATGTTGTCTTGCCATTTGGAATTAAAGTCTCAAACATGACGGAATTGAAAAGAAGAGAAGAGGATCTACCTTCTCCAAGTCGAATAAAACAACTAAATGTTTGTTGGAAGGAAAAGATCAAGAATTTGAATAACATTGTCCAAGCATGCAACAAAGCCATACTAAAAAGAGAAGAATTTTTCAAAAGACTCACGAAGATAGATCTGGCGAGAACCACTAATGAGGTACAAGACCCTAAGTTAATTCTCGATTCAATGTTTCTAACAAAGCAACAAGTTGATGAACAAGTTGAGAAATTTAAGGGGTTATTAGCTAAAAAAAATTATGGCATGGTCGAATATAATGAAGAAGAAATAGACAATTGGCTAGTTGATTATTCCATGAAAAATCAAGATATTGAGGAAGCGATACGTGTCATTTCTCATGACTTAAGAGACTTGGAAGGTGATTTGTTCAATATTAAAATCATGCATGAACTAAATGTTGCACCAATGAGAAACTACATTGAAGATTGGTTTAAAAAGGCAATTGACAAATTAACCAAAGAAGGTTAAGAAGCAATGGTTGAGATAGCTCCTATAACCGTCAATGAGGACAATAAAAGGACAACAACAAGCAAGTGAAGAGAGGAGAGAGACCATCATAGTAAGTTCATGCTAATCACATTTTGCTTTCTTTATCGGTTTTTTTCATTTAGTTACTTCGCTTCTTTGACTAGAAAGGTTTAACCAAAATCTGATAACTTCTCCCTGTCTTCTTTCAGGTCTTGCTACTATGTCATCGCCCACCATCTTCTTTCCAAAACTTAATTCTTGTTTATATTTGCTTTATGGTATGCAGGATCCCCAATCCCAGTCCTAAGGACAAACACATTTAAATTTGAAGGCTTTGTAACATACTCCATATTTTTTGAGAAACCCCAAGAGAACAATTCCGGGATCAATTTTGACTATATTTTCTAACTCTGAGTTTTTAGTATAAAGTATTTGAGATTGATATATCATTATCTTTATTTGAGCTCCCCATGTGTTTACTCTATTAAAGTTCTCTTATGTGTGCAAACCATCTTCTTTTATTTTATGTGATCAGAAAACTTTAGTTTAACTATGATGGATGTGAAGAAATTTTGTTTTATCTTTTTCAAATATGTGATGTGTGAGGTTCCTGGTCATCTCTCGGGAACTCTCCTTAAAAACAAAACTTTTTATTTTTTTGCAATCTTTATATTTCTTTGAATATCACGGTGGACTTTCTCAGAGTCCTATATTGTTTTTTAAAATCTAGAATTCCAAGAAAATATTGAAACAAAGAGGAGTACCACCTCTATAAAAACGCAAGAGATTTGTATCCCCGTGAGGTTGTCGTTTCGGTCCTAACAGATTCAAGAATCAACACAACCTTGTTGAAGTCAAGGTTACTAGTGCCAGTGCCACCACCCCTAGACACATCCAAGTGCTTAGCACTATATAAATCCCTCCCCAAGTAATTCAAAGGGGGTTGGATCAAGAAATGACGATATTATTGCAATTCATCCATGAATCCACATTGATTCTTTGACTACTACTCTGGTTGTTTGACAGGGTGGGAAAAGTATTATTTGGCTTATCACCTCTCAGGGCCATGGTTGCTTTATTGTAAGATATTGCAACTTTCTTTTGGGTATCAAAGGTATTGAACCAAACCCACTTTTTCTTCTAGGGATCTTGGATCTTCATCGCAAATTGACCCTGCAGGGGGGCACTATGAATGGAATATTAGTTTGCATGAAAATGGTTCTATTGTCACTATAAGAGTTGAATGACATAGATCTTGTCCACATTTCCCTCACGGTCGCCACTAGACTACAATCTACAAGCTTGAGGACCAGACGAGATGGAGGACCAAAGAATTAATTATATCATACTAATGTAGCCCAAAGCCAAAGGACAATGCATGACTGGGTAAGCATGAAAGGAAATCATCATTTATAGATGAATGACCGCATGTTATTTGGATGAACATATAAGATCGCATCATTAGAAAACCATGGATTGGATGGCCATGAGCGATGGAAAAGAGGGGGAACATGGAATGATCCATATTAACATACCATTATTCGATGGATTTGGATGGTCATGGAGGCTTCTACATATCCCATCAACACATATTATTCACTAAAGGGAAACATGTTACAACATAAATATTCATGTAGGTCAAAACCCTCCATAAAAATGTGTCACAATACTATTACCTTATATTACGTTACATGGACTTAGGCCTATGGGTGGATTAACAAAGCCACCCTCATCTAGTCCTTTGACACTCTAGAAGGTCTTAAGTTCAAGTCCAAGCGCTGACAAATGGTCTCTTGTGCTAGTTGGACATTTTCAACAAGGTGGTCAGATCCCAATGCAACAAGAGAACCCTGGATTTGTTGAAAGGTATGTCCCCCTAAGTGGCAACTGATGAGTCATTGATAACTACCCATAAGACTTTAACCAAAACAATTGTAGAAATCGAATATATATATATATATATATATATATAACATTTTATTTTATTTTTTTTATAAAATACACATTAATATTATTGATAAGAAAGTAAGATAAAATTAATATGCATATGGGACAAAACCCTATGACATTATTATTAACTTATAATATATTACATGAATAACATTTTTTTATAAAAAAAATCTATATTAATATTATTATAACAATATTAATAATGAAAATGAAAAAAGATGTCACTATGATCAAAGTTATATGTGTGATGGAATGATGCTCTAATCTTTGTTTTATCAATATAAATTCATCTTAACTCCAGATTTATCACGTGTTTAGAGTGATCAATCTCTCGAGGTGAAAACATTTCCTCAAGTTTTTTTAATTTAAAAAAAAAATCATCTTGAGAGAATTAATCTCTCTGGACTGATGATAGATTCAAAGTTAAGATGGATTTACACTAGTTCTTTGTGTGTGTGTGTGTCAACTCCATATTGAACATGGAAGGAATTATGCATCTTCTTCTTACTAAGTAGCACACCATTGACATGTTTTAACAATAAAAATTATATATATATATATATATATATATATACATCGAAATATTTCTTTTGTTATCTATATATATTTTTTAAATGACACATTTTCGTGATCATGGGATGTAGAAAACAACTAGAATAAAGATTTGTTTACTTTCAATTATTATATATATATATATATATAAAGTTGATATACAAATAATTTTATTTATGATTGAAATATTTTTTTCATTTTTTTGTTTTAATATTATTTGTCAACTCCATATTAAACATAAAAGGAAAATTGCATATCTCCTTCATACTAAAATGTAAAAAACACCTTTCAACACAACTAAATAACTTATCTTAATCTTATATGAAATATTAATAATAAATAAAATAATTTTCTACATCACACACAATTCTATCACGAAATATATCATCAAAATTATGTGTAAAGTCTTTGAAAAAATACAAATCATTATAAACGATAACTTTTTACTATAACTTCATCTAAATATAAAAAACATCTATTACATGATTAACTATAATATGGACCAAAGAAAAAATACAATTTATTTTCCGCATGGAACAAAGAAAAAAATACAATTTATTTTACGATTAACCATCGACCACAAAATACAAGTAATTACAGGATTGGACAACAACGTATGTAACAAGTTAGGAATACCACCATGGTGAGTAATCCTAAGGACGTCCACTGAAAAAAGAGAGAGGTTATAACACTTTTAAAGAGTTGGGAATACCACCATGGTGAGTAATCCCAAGGACGACCAATGAAAAAAAGAGAGGTTAGAACACTTTTGAAAAGGTGTAGATTTTTAAGATCCATTTAGGGTTCCATGTGATGTGATCAATGATTGAGAGTTGGGAGCACCAAAAGGAATAATGTACTAGCGTTGAGATGGAAAGAGATGTTGTAGGTGACAGGGTGCTTTTATATTGTAATCCACCGGTGAGTTGAGTGACATGTTAAGAGTATATGGCTACTTTTGATATTGTAATCCATCTCTGACCAATGAGAGAGGCACAACATGGATAGAGGATTGGCAATTCTATGGGAGCATTAAAAGGACACGTTAAAACTCAAAAGCCAAATGATTCAACATGGAACTATTTCTTTTTAATAACTAGTTTTAAAGTTTGTTTTGTCAAAATGAAGATATGGAAGGTACCCATCATGATATGGCTCTCTTTGCCTTGTTGGACATTTGTTCATGATACAGATAGGTTTGTCTTATTGGGTATTTGTTTTTTTAGTATTTATGGAACATGAACTTCACCCTTGTTTTGCTTTTTCTTTTGTAAGTTTAATTTTGATGGGGGCTTTAAAGGTGATTTGGGTTGCATGGGATCAAGTGTGTTATTTGAGATAAAAAGGATTAACTAATAACATGTTTCTTGGTAACTAATAATATTTTGAAACTTTGGCTTGTTCACAGGGGATTAAAATATTTATGGCCTACGGATTTTGGTGCTTTGTTATAGAGGGTGATTTTTAAGTGATTATTCAAAATTCTGAGTTAGTTTATCAAAAGGTAAAGGGAACTATTGAGTTGCAAAATAATTAGAGAATACTTATGCTTTTTTGAGCTATTAAGGTTTCATTGAATAATTTTTAACATGTCACATTCCATCGTATTTGACATGTTAGGAATGTTGTAGCAGATAAGTTAGTCAACGTAGTCATAGATTCTAGTAAGGGTCAACAAGAAGCATTGGGTCACATGAGAATATTAATTGTTCCCTCCATGCTTTAAGCACTAATGGTTATCCATTTGGTATGAGGTATAATATTTTGGTTTCGACCCCTAGATTATCTTGGACCAAATTATGTGCCAATTATAAATAAGTGGATATAATGATGGGAATCAAGCCCCAAGAGTTAGCTCAAGTGGTTTTGAGCTAGACGTGAAGCTATTCCTAGTGGAGGAGGTCACGGGTTCGAATCTCTTGTCCCCCCTTGGGGTTAGGCCTGCCACAGACATCGGGGCCGATGCTTTACCCTGCTTACCATCCACGAAGTGGGGAAGTAATCGGGGGTTTCCCGTGAGATATTACCTCGGAAAAAAAAATGATGGGAATCAAGTTATATAAATGACCACATGTGTAAATGGTGTAAATGTTAGTATGAATTCCTAATGTAGAGCTCAAGGCCAAGGCCTCACTAAAGAATGTCTAGGGACGTGTTTTTGATAAATATGTTTTCTATATACTATGAGGAAGGCTTGCCATGGTATTTTCAATAAATGTAAATATTGTTTTGAAAATCAATATCAAGGTCCAAGACTCGTTGTGAAAGAGAATGAGAGGGTTATGAGTCCACTAGAGGAGAAGAGAAAAAGGGGTCCAAGGGGTTGATAAATAATCCTAAACTTCTTAAGTTGCTTGAGTCTCCTAATGCTCATCTTTTCACCGTGTGCCTTATTAAATACCCCAACCACTAGTCATTGAATGTAGGTGGTGGTTGGCGGGGAAATCCACCTTCCTTGGTTATGCGAGTATGGGGGTTGTGTACAAGTCTAGAGGAATGTAACAGATTCCATCCCCATAGGGATTCGATCATTCGAACCTCATGGATATTTAGACCATCCCTTTTCTTGTGCACTCATCCCTCTTGTAAATTCAAATTGATCATTTATATTGGTTTATTCTATTATATTTGATGCTATGCATTCTAATGCTAGACACTATAATTCAAACCTATGAGTAACCAAGGAGAGTTGAGGTAGGGAATATTATGAACCTGAGAAGAGAGATGGAAGGTTGCAGAGGAGTACATAGGCTGGGATGATAGGAAACCACCCTCATTTCCCTATAGATAGTTTTTCATTAAGTGCTCAATAATTATGATTAAAATTTGTTGGGTTTTATTGAATGCAGACAACAAACTCATTCTACAAACATTGAAGAGTATTAGAGGGAAGAAGTTTCCAAAGTTTTGTTCAATGATGAAGGGAATATCTTTCTTGTGTTGTGTGGGGTAGTGGAATGGAGTTCCATGGTTGGGCTGGATGGCTGGCTACCTGGAGTGTTTTGTGGTGAACAACTTGGCTAAGCCCAAGAGTGATTAGATTAGGTGAGTGACCTAAGTGTCCTAGACCAAGTTTCCTTCTCCCTAGTTGTTTCTCATAGCCCATCTTGGGGGTGGCATCCATAGAGGATTACTTGCATCCTGGTAGGCCTTTGTCAAAGTCGAATTGGTAACTTTAGTGACCATTTGGCCTTCCTTTTATTTATTTTGAAGCATCCTTTTGAATAGTTGGAAGACATTGATTTCATTCAAAGTATTGCATTCAAATAGGCCAAAGGCCTTTGACATTGAAATTAGGGCATTGGCCCAATGGCCTATCAGGGGCTTTCAAAAGATGTGTCTTGAAATGAATCTAACGGCCTATCAAGGATGTTCAAATGTGTTCCTTCGAATTGGCCAAATGGCCTATCGTGAGCATTCAAATTTTGTTCTTTCTAATTGGCCTGATGGCATGTCGAGGGAAATCAAATGTTGTTCTTTTGAATTGGGCCAATGGCTAATCAAGGATATTTGAATGTTGTTCTTTCAAATTTTCCCAATGGCCTATCAAGGCAAATCAAAAGTTTTTCTTTCGAACTACTTCAATTATGGCTTATTGACATCATTCGCAAGATGATCTTTTGAATTAACTAGATGGCCTATTGGGAGCATTCGAAAGATGTTCATTTGAAAGTTCCAAATGGGATATTTTCTTTCGATCAATTGTATCTTCAAAAGAGATTTGATGGGACCATTGAGCTTGTTGCAATCTTCCAAAGAGTCTCATTGGTCTATCAAGCAAGTATTTCGAAAGTGGTCGATGGCCATATTTCTAAGAAGCTCGATGGTCTATCGATTGGATATTTCTAAAGTGGCCATCTCGATGATCTATAAGGGGAATATTTTGAAAGCGACCAATGACCATCTTTGAAAAAATCCAGATGGATTTTCCATCAGGAAAATCTTTCAAAAGGGGGAGATATTTTGAAAAAGGTCGATGGCCTTTGCTTGTGTATTAGGATCATCTTGAAGAAGGGCCCAATGTGATCTCTCAAATAGGATAGATGGGTTATTTGGAAGGGAATCAATGGTCTAGATATGTATATGTTTGGAAAGAGCTTCATTGGGATCTTTCAAAGAGGCTCAATGGGTTATTTGAACACGACTCAATAAGTATGTATTGTGTATGAATGAGCTAAGGTAATATCGTTTGAAGGGTAACCCGATACCAAATCATTCAAATTGGCATCACAAGACTTTAGAAAGGGGATTAATTTGAATGAAGAGGAATCAAGTAACCCCAAAGGGCCAAGATTAGTGGGAAAATATTTTAAAAAAAGGTGCCCCTCATCCTCAATAAGGCTATTAAGGGGGATGGATATGTGACATGAGGGGTGATCAAAAGTGCTCTACTTGTTATGTTTACTTCCATGCCATCAATGATTTATGTATACATGGTTCTCAACTTAGGTTCTTACTACAAAGGTGGTGTAAGGAACAACATCATAATGTTTCTATGTGATTCACAGTCTTTCACCCTTATATTTTTTTGCCAATAAAGTTTAGTCTGAGTATGGACAATTATATTGTATTTTTGAGGTTGTTTTGTCAAATCAATTTGGAATACTATTGTCATTGTTATGCAATTATTGTATACAAAACTTGCATCACTTATTAGCAATTGGCATCCCCTTTGACATAGCTAGGGAAAACTCTCTTTCTAGATCACATGATGTATCTTCTAGATCATTATGATTTCATGATTATATGAGATCCCCGCACATGATTAAAACATAGTACATATATCTATGTAAATGTTTTTTTATATATCAATGGGAGCATTCAAAATATTTTCATTTCAAAGTACCTAATGGGATATTTTGTTTTGATTGGGTATATCTTCAAATGAGGATCGATAGGCCCAATGAGCTTGTTGCAATATTTTGAAGAGGTCCATTGGTTTATCGAGAAAATCTTTTGAAAGTGGTCGATGACCATGTTTCTTAGAAGCCCAATGGTCTATCAAGTGGATATTTCGGAAGTGGTCAACCTAATGGTTTATCGAGTGGATATTTTTAAAGTGTCTGATGACCATCTTTGAAAATAGCTTGTTGGATTTGTTATTAGGGAAATCTTTTGAAAGGGGGAGATCATTTGAATAAGGTCAATGGTCGTTGCTTGTGCATCATGATCATCTTTAAGAAGGGCCCAATGTGATCTCTCAAATAGGATTGATTGGTTATTTGAAAGGGACTTGATGGCTTGGATGTGTGTGTGTGTGTGTGTGTGTTTAAAAGAGACCCGTTGGGATCTTTCAAAGTGACCCACTGGGTTATTTGAACACGACTCAATGAGTATGTATTGTGTTCAAATGAGCTAAGGTAAGATCCTTCTAAGGGTAACCCGATACTAGATCATTTGAATTGGCCTGATAGAAGTTTAGAAAGGGGATTAATTTGGATGAAGAGGAATTAAGTAACCCCGAAGGGAAAAGATCAGTGGAAAAAGATAAAAAAAAAGTCTCTCTTTCTCAATAAGGCTATTGATATGACCCCAAGGGGGGGATATATGGGGTTAAATGTATATGATATGACCCTAATGGGGGGCATATATGGGGTTAAATGTACATCTAATGTGTAAATATATATGTAATAGTGTCAGACTAATAGTAAATGGGCCTCAAGCATAGTGTGTGAATAGGTATATATAGAAATCATGTATTCATTATTGAGAGGATGTGAATCGTGATATATGAATGTATTTGGGTATTTGGAGGAGGTTCTCCTATTCTTTAAGGAGTTATTGTTTAACTCATTTATCACATATATATTGGAGTTGTGCTCCACGCTCACATTGTTGTACATGGCGTGTACTTCTGGTTTATTATGATATCTTAAGCATTTGGAACATAACAACTATTGAGGGGGATGGATATGTGACATGAGGGGGGACCAAAAGTGCTCTACTTGTTAGCTTTACCACCATGCCATCAATGATTTATGTACACATGGTTCTCAACTTAGGTTCTTACTACAAAGGTGGTGTAAGGACCAACATCATAATGTTTCTATGTGATTCACTATCTTTCACCCTTATATTATTTTTCCAACAAAGTTCAATGTGAGTATGGACAATTCTATTGTATTTCTAAGGTTGTTTTGTCAAATCAATTTGGCACACTATTGTCATTGTTTAGAATTCCAAGTAGTCTTGTATGCAATTATTGTAGGTGAACCTTCAATGGAATTTTTTAGGTGGAATTTGTTAGATTTTGAGTCCTTAGACAATCACAAAGTCCGAGAGCACATTGATATGAGTTGTGAACTAAGGTGTTGTCATGATCCACAAATGAGTTGCCAGTGAGATCTAGATCTGGTCAATTTATGTACTATAAATTCATATAATCATATCAATACAATGTGCATTAGAATGGCTTAAGTCCTTTTCCGCCATATTTTGTCTTGTCTTTCTTGAGTTCAATTCTTAACATGGTATTAGATTCATATCATCATATCAATACAATGTGCATTAGAATGGCTTAAGTCCTTTTCTGCCATATTTTTTCTTGTCTTTCCTTAGCTCAATTCTTAACATGGTATTAGAGCCATGGTGAAGAGAGATTGATCAGAGCTTCTTGAGTCTTCGGGACTTGGTAGCACCATGGTAGTTTTCCATGGAAGATGAAGAGATGTTTATGTTGAGAAACATTTGAGTGGTATGTATTGTCTCATTTTGGAATCAGATCTAAATTTTTTTCTATTGTCTAAAGGCTTATATATAATACTTAGATATAGCCCCATGGGATAGCATAATTAGTGAAACGTGCACACACTCTTAGTACGGGGAGGTCACGAGTTCACGCCTTGTGTCCCCGAGGTTGTGGTTTAGCGCCCTTACCATCCATGAACGTGGGGAAGTATTGGTGACTTTCTCGCCCCTGTTGGTAGCAATCTAACATCAGCATTGGCGATGCTTTGATGACATTTTCAATGTGACCTGGATCGATGTCATTTGGTTTGGAAGAGTGTGATATGTTTTCAATGATGTGATATGTAGTGCATCCAGTCCACCATCACGAGTCCAAGCGTGTTGTATTCATATCTAAAACAAATATGTAGATACTAGTCGAAACTCTCGACAACAACGATATTGAGGAAGAAGAGGTAAATGAGTGCATTAATTGAGGTCAAAGGAGTAGCTACATGACCTTATTTTTGTAGTGCACCAACTGCAGAATCTGCTATAAGCACTGCTGGTATATAATCATGGATCAATTCATATGCAGTAAGCCTCTACCCCTCGTTATAGTTATATAGTCGGTTTTTTTTGTGCAAAAAGTAGTTTCCAGCGATCCCTTTGAGTTTAAGTCACTAATGACACCAAGGAATGCCACTAACTCTTCGAATAATTTCTCAAACAACAGTGACACCATTTAGTGGTTGAATGCCAATTTATACCTGTAAAACAACGTGGGATTAATCAAGACACCATCTGCATTTTTTACTTTAGGAAGGATAACCCATGAAGGAATCATCACACAAAAAATCCAATGCATTCCCAGAGGCAATGGCAACAGTGAACTCGGTGGGCGTGCACAGCTAGAAAAAAAAATTACCAGCGAAAAAAAGAGAGGAGTGGTGCGACCTTCAAAAGTCAAGGCATGAAATGCATTGGATCTGGATATGGGTTTGGTATTTATAAACTTGATTTGAAAGGCCGAGGCACCAGTTGTTAGCTGAAATAAGAACCCATCCTCTGCACCAATGATTGTGGAGCGCAGGTAGGCACCGAGTGGCTAAAAGAGAATCAAGAAAAAATGGATTGTTGTCCAACTAGGTGTTGCAACTTATCCTTCAAATCATTAATGAAACCAACATGATCCTTGACACTAAGATCGGCCATCTTCTTCTAAGCACATATTCTGGTTATTGCCATGAAGGATAATCGTGATTGTAGTCAGGAATAAAAAGCATGTAAAGGAGCAAATTTGGTTCATCTAGTCTTTTGAAGCAATTGAATTGTAAAAATTAAAGGATAAAGCATTGAATCTAAATTGCTCAAAGGGTAATCATGCCCAAACCTTTCAAGAAAAGTGTTTTTCAAATTAATTGAGAATGTTATTATCAAGATTTGTCTGAAATTTGAATAATGAGGTCAAGTGAAGTCATTTTAATCACTCTTTAGGGTGCATGATCAGTAGTACCGACACCCTAAGGTGACATCAAATCAATAAAAAAGTGCAAGCGAGTGAGTACAAGTGAGTGAGGGAATAATAAGAAATGGGAAAAGGAGGAAAACATTTACAAAATGCCTCTCAAAAAATCAAGGAATTGCAAGAGGACAACCGTGAATTACAAAATCAAGTTAAAAATCTTGAGTGGACATTAAGTCAAAAGCAAAAACTAATTGATCACGTGGCTGCTACAATACAATCAATAAATGATCTTCGAGATGAAATAGAAATGAAGGATCAATTGATTGATGCACTTCAAATAAAACTAAGAGAAAAACATAATCAAATTGATGACACGATTGATGTCACATCTACAACAAATAACCTCATACACAAGGTTGATGCAAGTTGTGACACAAAATATCTAATAGAAAACATTGATGCAACATGTGCTACATAAGAGTTCATCCAAATGATTGATGCAACATGTGATACAAATGAGTTCATCCAAATGATTGATACAAATTGTGACACATAATACTTATCGTAGATGGTTGATTCTACTTGTGATAGACATGACCTAATGGTGGATACAAAAGAAACACAAGACATTGATTACAATGGATCAATGAAGAAAAGTCTTGTTGAAAATGAGTAAGGAGAAGTAGCACAACATGAAAGCAACAACACAAAGAAATTTGAAGATACAAAAACAAAAAGTCAAGATTTACAAAATGATCTTTCCAAGATGATTTTCAAATCTTGGGAAGAATTAATGTTCAATAAAAATCGACATGGCTTAGGATGTGACAAAGGAAACGATTTTCATATCCCATATTACTCCAAACCAGTACATTTTGTGAGTGCGGGATTCCTTGAAGAAGTTAATAATCTTGATAATAAGTGTCGACATTGTCATAGACTTGGTTACTTGGAGACACAATGTTTTGATCTCCATCCTTGTCTTGATTGTGGGAATACAAATCGTCTCTCAAAAAAGTGTAAAAAGAAGAAGAAGGTTAAGCACACAATTAATTATGGTTGGATGAATTCATGGAAATTGAATCTACAAGTAAAGAATTTGCATCAATATTACCATCCAATCAAGACAGAGGTAAAGCCACAATTGCATGGAGAAATGACAACAGTCAAAAGATTTCAAACAACTATTCCAGATGATTTTGGTAATGATCCAGGTCCAATTCTAAATGTTCATTGAAATTCAAACATGAATCAAAGATGGTACTCTACACGCCTTAAGGGGAGCAAGACATTGATGAAAAAAACACTTTCTTACACATTCAGGGGAGGAGTGAAGATGGTTAGTGGTCATACAAAAACACCACATTGTTTGAATGAAGATGGTTAGTGGTAATCCAAAACCACCACATTGTTCAAGTAAAGATGGTATTATTGGTTAGTGGTCAACCAACAAAACCACCACATGAAGAATCCATAGCTCAAGCTCGGATCCTTTCAACTATGAATTATTGAAGAACATAAAGAATCCAAAGCTCAAGCTTGGATACTCTAAAAAAACTTCAAACTTCTCACCTTGCACCTAACAAGGGGGAATATCAAATATCATTGATGATAGTCCAACTTCAAGATTCAAAGTCCTATCAGTCACAAAAATCAATCAACATTTGGGAATTCCATCATAACGAATAGTCTCCTAAAGTCAAAAGAATGGGAATGTTCAGATATGACAATTGTTCACTTCCAGATGAACTATTCAGATATTAACGGTTTTTCATGCATATCTTCATTGAAGCTCGGTTCAATAGTTTCAGATTGAAGATGATACCAATTATTGTTTAATATTATTCATACTTGTAATTGAGGGGGGAAGTGTTAGATTGTGAGTCCCTAGACAATCAAAAAGTCCGAGAGAACATTTATATAAGTTGTAAATTGAGGTGTTGTCATGATCCATTGATGAGTTTTCAGTGAGATCTAGATTTAGATATGGTCAATCTATGTACTATAATTCTTATCATCATATCAATACAATGTGCATCATAATGGCTTAAGGGCTTTTCTACCATATTTTGTCTTGTCTTACTTGTGCTCAATTCTTAACATAATTTTAGGCTTGCCAATTAATCATCCATGTATACTTGAATTTCATATAATATTTTGGAAATTTAGAACCCTTGGAATTGATATTGGCCCTTAAATTTTGGGTATGTCCAAGATGGCCCATATTGCTCTTTGACTAGGTACCTTCTTGGTTGAAATCTTGGAAGTCAATCACATATTTTGATGTGGGAAATTAATGAGGTCATCCATAATTATAAAAAACAAGACTTGATCTATAGATTCAATGTGTTTGGGTCATCATTCTTGATGCCTTTTTAATGAATTCTCCAACTATATCATGTAATGTAAGGCAACAATTTGTTACAAAGGATTTTTTATTGTTATTTGTTTCAATCATGGCAATTGTTCAAGGTTTTTGGAAGAAGGATGATGGTTTTAGTGTAGACTTGGCCTATTTGTCAAACCATGTTTCCCAATTTCAACCTCACTGCAATCTCAATTACCACAACCTTGATGCGAGTGAGACAATAAAATGTCCCCCTCTTCTTGTCGATTATGGGAATTAAAGAAAGAATAAACAATACTCTTGACTAGTTTCTTAACTCCAATGTAATCCAAATGCAAAAGGGCATCATTCTTGTTCAATGAATCTGCCTAGAGCCTTCCCTAAGTCTTGATCTCCCAGATCAGACAATAATAGGGTGATATGATTCTTATTGGATCCATGGAATGGATTTGAAAACATGGCTTTCAAGAGAAAATCTTGTCTCAAGATAGACCATCTGAAGGAAAATGGGAAAAACAACAAACTAGAAGCTAGAACCACTTGTTGATGTTTAGTAGCATTAGACATGTACTTCCATATGGGTTTGTGTCAACACATAGGAATTGTCCTGGATGCCTCTCACAATCTTAGGAGATTCACTTTATTAAGTGATTAATAAAGTAAATGTACTTTTGTAATAAAGTGAGTTTAATTTAATCAAATGCCTAAGTATTTGACATTAGTAATTAAACTAAGTCCTAGCTGTTAGGTATAAAGTGAACGTGAGATTAGATCTCAGTCGTTGATTACTTTAGGAGATCTAGGGTTTTGGACTTAGGGTAAACTCAAGTTTATAAAAGACAACCTATGTGAGAGTATTGTTGGATTACTGAGAGGGGGGGTGAATCAGTAATAGCGTAATTATAATATTTTTTCTTCAAATGTTATATCAATGTAGAATTATTATCCAATAATGAGCAGTAAGAAATAAACAATCACACACATACACAACACACCAGTGTTTTACGTGGAAACCCAAATCGATAGAAAACCACAGAATGCTTTTTCTTATATGTCTTGAAGAATTACATTCATTGGAAGCACCAACTTCCTTTGTTTTCCAGCTACAACAGGAAGGAGGCTCCAAACCCCTAGTTTCTCAGGCTACAACCTGAGGGAAGCTCCAACTCCCCAATTCTCTAGCTACAACCAGAAGGAGGCTACAACCCCCTATGTTCTCCAGCTACAACCAGAAGGTGGCTACAACCACATGTCCTTGCCCTGTCCTGCCACCCTGAAGTAGAAGAAGAATGATGGAACCACTGTCACACTATCACTGTGAGATTGTAATGATCCCAAGCCATTATGCAAGGATCATCACGGTTTTGGTGTCTTTT